>JAFVLL020031014.1:0-44597 GCA_021397915.2 Tor tambroides
CATGTACAGTATGTATGTAAAGTTTTTGTACAGTCTCAGTTTGTGTATGTGTAGTCAACTATGTATAGTAGTTATAGCATTTATAGTATATGTATGGTTAACTGTTGTATAGCTCTATTGTTTTTCTTATACTTGCATTGTTGTATGTTTATCTTATGTTTAACTGGTATGTAGCACCGTGGTCCTGCGAGACACGACATTTCGTTCCACTACATGTCCACACATGTAGCAGAATGACAATAAAGCTCAACTTGACTTGACTTGACTAATGTACAATTAAAAATTAAGCTGGGGACCAATAATATAGCAGGACAAGACAGAGATTTGAATGATGGCATGATGAAAATGATGATGGAGAAATAAATGATGAGAGTTGATAGAGGAAGTGTCAAAGTTCATTTTTGAGTAAGATATTTTAAATCTCTATTTAAGTCATTATTATTATTATTATTATTATTATTTCCTCATTTTGTCTTTCTTTTTACATTTTTCACTTTTATTTTAATTTTGTGTTTATTACTAATATTTTTCTATTTTATATCTGATCTGTGGAGCACATTAAACTGCATATTGTGTAAGAAAGTGTTATTTAATTAATTAATAACTTAATTAATTATCTAACTAATTAATTAATTAATTAATTTACACATAGTACAACTCTGTGGACACATGACCATCCAAAACTAGCATGAAAGTGACTAAAACATGCCTTATACTGATCAATATACTGGTCAAGGGAGTTTTATTTGTTATTTTCACCAGCTAAACAAACACATCCTACATGTGACCCTGGACCACAAAACCAGTCATAAGGGTCAATTTTTTGAAACTGAGATTTATACACCATCTGAATAAATAAGTTTTTGATTGATGTATAGTTTGTTAGGATAGGACGATATTTGGCTGAGATACAACTATTTGAAAATCTGGAATCTGAGGGTGCAAAAAAAAAAAAAAAATCTAAATACTGAGAAAATCGCCTTTAAAGTTGTCCAAATGAAGTTCTTAGCAATGCATATAACTAATCAAAAAATACGTTTTGATATATTTACGGTAGGAAATTTACATGGAACATGATCTTTACTTAATATCCTAATGATTTTTGACCCATACAATGTATTTTTGGCTATTGCTACAAATATACTCATGCTACTTAAGACTGGTTTTGTGGTCCAGGGTCACATATACTTTTAGTGCTTATATTTGTATTTCTGCCCCTACGGTACCCTACACTGTAAAAAATGACCTTGACTTTAACGGTAAAAGACTGTAAAAAAGCTACAGTAAAAACCTATTAATTGGTTAACCGTAGGTTCTCCTACTATATACGGTAAAAAACTGTATTGGACTTTACATGTAGGTAGTATACAGTTTTTGGAAGTGAAAAAGAACATAATTTACAGTGAATAACCATAATGTCAGACTTTTGTCCCTGTGTCTTGTGTTTTGTTCCCCGTGTGCTCCCGTATGCCCTTATTTGGTCTTCCTGTTCCTCTCCTCGTTTTGTGTCCAGGTGTGAGTTGAGTTCCAGGTGTGTGTTTAATTATCTAATTTCCTCCCTTACTTAAGCCCTGTGTTTCCTGTCTCTGGTGTCTGGTCTTGAATGTCATACCGTGTCTCCATGTTCCATGTGTTCCCAGGATTTGATGTCATTAAAGACTCTTGTTATTAGCACGTCTCCTCGCTCCTTTGTTCTCTTGCCTTAGAGTTAACGTGACACATAAATTGACTTTCCCAGAATTCCCTGCATTACATTTCGCATGAGCTGTTTTTTGTTGAAATAACTATGTTTCTTCTTAGTTTTTTCTTATCAGTTGTGTGCATTAGGGTTGTATGTTACATCTAATGTTGTTAAATTAATGTTTATTGCATTATTTCAGTTTCATGTGTGTTACTATGACGGTGTTTAGGGTTTGTGTGAATGACACTGTGCACCTTCTATATATGTTAGTATTTCAAAGCTGCTTGTGATGAGCTTTGGTTCATCATGTGACTTTCTCATCACCATCTGCTTTTGGTGGTTATTGTTAAAAAGGTACAAAACAGATTTCAGTACTTCAGTATAGGTTGGTATAGTAACATTATATCAGTTAATGAAATTACGTTTTTTTAAATGTAAATTTAAGTCAAATCTGTAAAAATTAAAATGTTGTTACTGTATTTTTTATGGTAAAATTCTGGCAACCACAATTGCCAGTTTTTTACCGTAAATTTTACGATTTTTTTTTTTTTTTTTTTACAGAGGAGACCCTAAGAATGCATTTTTTTTGCCTTGTCCATCCAAACAAGAAGACAAATGCCGCAACCTCTACATCTCTATATACTTTCACACATACACCTCAAACACACACACACACACACACACACACACACACACACACACACCTCTTCTCACAAACCAACTCCTTATACCAACAGCCTCAGCCACGTGTGCTTTGCTGCTGGGCCTCTGAGACCTGTGATGAGCACCTGCACAGCCGCCACACTGCCTAGTGCCTGCTTTAAACACCATCAGTGCTCTGAGATTTCAACTAGATTCTTTAGCATTTTATGTGAATAAATCATTAAAATACTTCAAAATATTCTGTACGACAAATACATGGAAGTGTACGACAGTGGATTCAGTTGCTGAATGTGTTTTAGGAGAGCGGTAGTGTAGATTATAAATAACATGCAGTATTAAAATAAATCAGTTCAAAAAGAAAAAAAATTCTGTGCTCGTTTCATGTTTTGCCCAGGCTTGAAAGGCTGAAAGTATTTTGGAAAACAAGCAATTTTACAGAGCTTATCTTGATTCATCAAGACCAGTGCCTCACTGCACACATTTCCTGTTTGCGTAAGCTTGCGTAAGAAGCCATAGGAGTGACAGCCCATGACTGGTCAGTTCCTGAGAATAATGGATGATCTGATGGCGCTTCTCCAAACGAAAAAAATAAAAATAAGAGCCACAAACGGTAGTCTGTTAATAGCCTGCGAACACCAGCCGTGTAAGTGTGTGTGTGTGTGTGTGTGTGTGTGTGTGTTTAGAGGTTAAACGTGATGCACAATGATGGTGCTGTGCCAGTGCTAATTTCGTTTGTAGTCTGAAAAGCAGTCAGTCAGACATTAAAATAAATTCTGGGTCAAATAGAGGGAAGATAGAAGACTGCAGTGTTTTGGCTTACAGCAACTTCTCCCACTGCCTCAAGGTCACTTGCCAGATAGGAAGCTGTCCAGCAATTCAAAGAGCAGAAGAAAACTTGTTTCACATGAAACTAAACTATCTCCTGTTTAAGTGGTTTAATTGCTCAAACTGCTGAAAGGATTCAGATGTAGGACAGTGATTATTCTTATAGTTCGCCTCTGTCAGTTTGTAAAAGCCATTTTAGTCATTTCTGATTAATTTAACATACACTCTTAAAAAAAAGGTGCCAGGAAGAACCAAAAAGGGGGTTTCGTGGCGATGCCATAGATAGAGGAACCATTTTTGGTTCCCCGAAGAACCATTTTGTGAAAGGTTCTTTAAAGAACCAGTGTTTTTCTTGGTGCCACAAAGCACCTTTTCTGGTACTCCAAAGAACCCTTTTTAAAGGTTCTTCAAAGAACCACTGATGAATAGGTTCTTTATGGCCCCATTTCTTCCAGATCAATATCCTTACATTTATCATACTATAAATTTTCTTTTAATATGATTGTTCATAAAATAATTTTGAAAATACAAGAAAATCCAGAAGTAACAAGACTTGACAAGATGTATGATTAAAATGTTTACTGCATTTACAGTATATATCAATGCAGTATACATCATACCTCAATACTGTGTATGTGTGTTTAATAGGGATGCGCACAAGTACTGGAGTACTCAGACTTGACAGCAATGATTGATCATTTTTTAAAGTCACTACAATCATCGTTTTCATGATCAGTCATCGCTGTCAAGTCTGAGTACTCGATGAACATCTGACTTTATATATTTCTCTTTTTCTGATTGGTTATGGCAGCATTTTGGGTGGTATCTGAGCTCTGACTAGTTAGTGTTAGAACAGCATGCCATCCAGACAAAATCAAAACCACCAGTACTTGAAATGAAAAATGGACAAAAATGCACATTCCTAGTGTGTAATACAGTGAATACAGCAGGTTAATGTCAGTACCCCCATCATCCACTAGTATGCCTTTTTCATCCCATGGAAACTGCCACTGGTGGGTCAAAGAGTTCCCGCTTTCACAGTACTTTTGCTGAATGGTTGAGGCTGGGTACATAGGATCCTGTAACAACAACAACAACAAACAAAAAGACACTTTCATTAGTTTCTTAATTTTCATAGGTTTAGCACAGGTATAATGATGCAAAATGAAAAACAAAGATAATGGAAAGGTATTTTTACGCTGAACAGCAGTAAGAATAGGAACAAAATGAAAGCAAGTCAAAGAATCCATCCATCTATTCACTCTCTAAACCACTTATCCTCTCTAGGGTCAAGGGGGCTGAAGCCTGTCCCAGCATCTTGGGCCACAAATCCATCCAATTAATGGTATTTAAGCAATATAAGCACTAGGTAACAATGTTATACAGTACCTATCAAAATTTTGGAAACATTACAATGTTTTTGAAAAAACAAACAAACAAACAAATAAAAATCTCTTCCGCTCACTAAGTCTGTATTTATTTAATCAAGAATACAGAGAAAATAGTAATACTGTAAAATATCATTACAAATTAAAAGAACTACTGTCTATTTTAAAATATTGTAAACTGAAATTTATTCTTGTGATAGAAAGCTGAACTTTAAGCATCATTACTCCAGTCTTCAGTGTCACGTGATCCTTCAGAAATCATTTTAACATGCTGATTTGCTGTTTTGTTTATTTTATTTTTTTTTAAGAATTTTACATTTCTTATTATTAAAACAGTTGAAAACAGTTTTTGCTTTTTAACATTTTTTGTGGAAATGGTGATACCTTTTTCAGGATTCATTGACGAATAGAAAGTACAATGAACAGCATTTATTAAATTTATTAAACAATTTAGTAAATAGAAATCTTTTCCAACATTATAAATGTCTTCACTGTTACTTCTGATAAATGTAATGCACCCTTGATTAATAAAAGTATTAATTTCTCTCTCTTTTTTTACCACAAATGTATTAATTTCTCTATTTTCTTACCACAAATGTTTGAATGGTATAGTTTCCATAAAAATGTTAAGCAGCAAAAACTGTTTTCATCATTGGTAATAATTAGAAATGTTTCTTGAGCTGCAATTCAGCATGTTAAAATTATTTTTGAAGGATCGTGTGACACTGAAGACTGGAGTAATGATGCTGAAAATTCAGCTTTGATCACAGCAATCAACTACATTTTAAAATATATTGACATAGAAAAGAGGTATTTTAAATTGTAATAATATTTTACGATATTTCTGAGGTATTTTAAATTGTAATAATATTTTACAATATTTCTATTTTTACTGTATTTTTAATCAAATAAATGCACTGAGCAGAAGACATAAAAAAAACATGTTAAAAAACTTTTGAACAGTAGTGTATGTTTGAGGATTTACTTACTAGTCATACGGTTCATAGCGCCTTAGAGATGTTGTCCGAGAGCAGGTCTGCTCCAACTCTGCTGCACGGCCATTATTGTGTAATTTAGCAGTAAAATATAGAAATGTTATTATCTTACTAAAAAGAGAATGTAAAATCATGGAAGCAATCAATATACTGAATAATGTGTTAAATTAGTCTAAAACTGAATATCTGAATATAGACTGTGAGTTTACATGAGCAGTGGTGGAAATTTCCATTACTAAATGTCAGGTGATTTCAGAGAATGACCTCAAGGAGGATGAAATCACCTCCAACCAATGGGAGGCCATATATTTTAAAAAGGGCAGCTTCAGCAATATTCCACCATTAGATAAAGGATTAGAAAGGCTACAAAATAATGGTGGTGAACCAATCAGGCATGACAAACAAGCATGAGAAGGTTACAACTTTGCTACATTGTTAAAGAAGAGAGTGTATAAAACATGAGCCCTAACAAACAAAGACTAGAGGCAGTGGATGTGGCGGCTGTCTTCTCGGCTTTGTTACTCTGTATAATAAAGTCTTCCTTTGGCACCTGAAACTCTGCTGTTTTGAGCTTCTCTGACTGCACTGACGAAGATCCAGACAAACAAACTCTCTGGGCCATGACACCATCAGCGTAGAGGAATCTAGAAAGATAATATGCAATTTATCAGAGCCAACAATATTTAGTATACAGGCAGGTTTATTTAATTAAAGGAAGCAAGCTAGAGCAAAAGTGAAATGCAGAAAATAAAATGGTTTATATATATATATATATATATATACACACACATACATACATATATATATATATACATACATATATATATATAGTGCCCTCCACTAATATTGGCACCCTTGGTAAATATGAGCAAAGGCGGCTATGAAAATAAATCTGCATTGTTTATCCTTTTGATCTTTCATTCAAAAATTCACAAAATTCTAACCTATCATTGAAGTAAAACAATTGAATGTGGGGGGAAAATATCACTGTGAAATAAATGCTTTCTCTAGTTCATGTTGGCCACAATTACTGGCACCCAATTATTGCAACATCCTTTTCCCATGATAACAGTTCTGAGTTTTCTCCTATAATGCCTGATGATTTTGGAGAAAACCTGATAAGAGATCAGAGACCACTCCTTCATCCAGAATCACTCCAGACCCTTTAGATTCCCAGCTCCATGACGGCGCTTCTTCTCTTCAGTTCACCCACTCATTTTCTATAGGGTTTAGGTCAGAGGACTAGGACGACCATGGCAAAAGCTTCATTTTGTGCTCAGTGACACATTTTTGTGTTGATTTTGATGTTTGTTTTGGATTGTTGTCCTGATAGAAGATCCAACCACTGCCCATTATAAGGTTTAATACAGAGGCAGTCAGCTTTAGATTTTTTATCTGTTGGTATTTGATAGAATCCATGATGCCATGCATCTGAACAAGACGTCCAGGACCTCTAGCAGAAAAATAGGCCCACAACATTAAAGATCTAGCAGTATATTTAACCGTGGGCATGGGGTACATTTTATCCTTGTTTGTACTAAATCTATCTGGTGGGTTTGCTGCCAAAAAGCTATTTTTTTGTTTCATCTGACCATAGAAGCCAGTGCCATTTGAAGTTCCAGTCATGTCTGACAACTGAATATGTTGGAGTTTGTTTTTGGATGAGCGAGGATAATTTTTCTTGAAACCCTCCCAAACAACATGTGGTGATGTAGGGGCTGTTTGATTTTTTTTTTTTTTTTTTAGGTTTCTGACCCCAAGACTCAGCTAATCTCTGGAATTCTCCAGCTGTGGTCCTTGGAGAGTCTTTGGCCACTCAAACTCTCCTCCTCACCGTGCATTAGGACGATATAGACACACGTCCTCTTCCAGGCAGATTTGTAACATTTTTAGTTGATTGGAAATTCTTAATTATTGCCCTGATGTTGGAAATGGGGATTTTCAATGCTTTAGCTCTTTTCTTACCGGCCACTCTCTCTATTTTGTGAAGCTCAACAATCTTGTTCTGCACATCAGAACTATATTCTTTGGTTTTACTCCTTGTGATGGTCGTTTAAGGGAATTTGGCTTTTGTGTTCCTCATATTTATAATCCTGTGGAACAGGAAGTCATGGCTGGACAATTTCATGCTCCGAGTCACCCTGGTGTGCTAAAAAATGAGAATATGAATGGGAATATAATTCAGAGATATTTTACTCATAAGAATTTCTAGGGGTGCCAATAATTGTGGCCAACATGTATTGGAGAAAAACATTTATTTCATCATGAGATTTTCTCCCCATTTTCAGTTGTTTTACTTCAATGATAGGTTAGAATTTTGTGAATTTTTTGAATGAAAGATCAAAAGGATAAACAATGCAGATTTATTTTCACAGCCGCCTTTGCTCATATTTACCAAGGGTGCCAATATTAGTGGAGGGCACTGTATGTATATATATATATAAATAAACACACACACACACACACACACAAAACCAATTTCTTAAAATAACAGAATTAACGTTAGTGTTTTTAGGTTTGTGTCACTCAGGTTTGGATGTCAAAACCTTCCTAAAATAACAGATGCATGGTGATATAAGAAAATACGTTGTGAGAAAATGCATATGAATGTACTTAAAGAGCTTTCTCAGCTCACCTGTGTTTCCTGCATTTCTGTCAGTAGTTCCCTTCAGAAACTTTGAAATTTTGGAGCTTCTCTTCTGTTGTAGAGAGATTATATTATCACTCTTGAAACCACAGAACAATTTTTATCAATATTTGTTTACCATGAAAGATAAAAACACGTTTGAACTAAGGTTAGATTCAGTTAATTTGCGCTCCTTGTCAGTGACGTCACCGATTAACAGTACAGTAACCTTACAGCGCATATTTTAGGCTAAATAAGTTAGACAACTTTCAATAAACCACTGACAAACTGACAGCAAACCCTTTACAAAGCTATCAAAACCTCTCATCTACACATAAAGATGTGATTAAAAGCCCAAACTTTCATAAACAAGAGCTCAAGCTATAGAGAATGGGAATCTACGTCACGCCGCGTTGAATTCCGCCATGTTTTAGGTCACGCTCAGGAGCACACAGTGTAAACTAAATATTAAATATAATATTAAACAAAATATTACTATTAATATTTTTTTGAAAACCATCTTACATACTCTTAGAATAAAACGGACTAATATGTAAATCTCTTTAAAAAATAATCGCTCTGTGGTTTGTCTGAGAGGCTGCAAATATTCATTATTCAGTCTCCTTCACTACAGTGGTACTGATATAGGCTAACTGCTAAAACACTTTGGTTAGAGTAGCAAAACCATGGCTATTTTTTAAAGGGGAGAATACATAGCTAGATCTTAAACATCGTTTATCATTGTTATATATCACAATATTGCCCAGTAAATCTGCTCAGTGTAAAGAATTAAGCCATTATAGAGGTAACAGAACTTACTGTAAGCTGCTTTGAAACGTGGATGCTATGCAAATAAATAATGAACCAAGTTGAAGATTCCTTACTATTAGAGATGCCAAACAATGATGCAACAGAAACATTAAATAATATCAACGTCTATATTCACTATATTATCCAGTCTCCACTGTAGCTCCCGTGACCTAAATTCCCAGAATGCATTGCCGCTGTGACGACACATTCCCAGACTCTATAGAGTTAGCTTACTGCGCCTGAAAAAAGTTGAGATGCTAACGGACTTTTTCGAAGACTGTAAACCTTTTCTGTGAAGTAAATATTCAACAGAAGAGTGTCAATTACATGTAAGAAAGTGTCTGGAACAGCTGTATATGATATTTGTGTGATTTTAGGGTCTAAACTCACCTGAAAGCAGTGAAAACAAGAGATGGAGATTTACAGCGTGTCGTCAGCTGTGTTGTCGCCCTGTTTCCATGGCAACTCCCTCAGCTGCAGCGTTTGAATGAGACTCCAGTATTCAGCGCGCACGCCAATTCAAACATGTCAAAGTCACACAACATTTACATAAATAAACTTTTAGAATTAAAACACTACATAAACAACTAAAATCTCATTAAATCTTTATTAAATCGCGAATTTGAAACTCACATTGTAGTTCTACCACCAATTCATAGGTGCAAAATGGATAGTGGGACAAAGTGGCACTTTTATATTTTAGGATTTTGTATCACTCAGCCTTTTTAAAACATGATTGCAGTATTTTTTATAGGCCTACTAAACTTAAATAACTAGCCTAATAATTTTTTGAGTCAAGCAAAACAGCATTAAAATAGATAATAGATATATAAAAGGATCTACTGGTCTTTTTTTAATTAATAAACACCACAACACTATTTATATAACTCAAAATTAATACTTTTTATTACACTATAATTGAATGCAACTAATAGAAAATGAGTCTGGAATGAGTTCTGGGCCAGACAGGACAATTTAGCTCACTTGATCTCACGTTCCAGAAACAAAAATATTTACAACATGATGAGTATGAAGAACCATTAAATAGTCTAAAGAACCTTTCTGTCTACAAAGAACCTTTCTGTGCTATAAAGAACTATTCTGTGCTACAGAGAACCTTTTGTGCAATGGAAAGGTTCTTTGGATATTAAAGGTTCTTCATGGAACCATACACCCTGCCAAAGAACCATTTAAGAACGTTTTTTTTAAAAAAGAGTGTACTGAGCCATTTTCATTTTAGATTTCAATGTTTTGTTCAGGGTGCAGAATGCAATCTCAGTGTTGTAGTGTTTGATCTTTTCCATGTAGGCCTAACCCAATCGGCTCACACGGCAAACCACTAAACCATAACCAAATGAGTGTGAGTGTGTGTGTGTGTGTGTGTGTGCTTACCTTAACGCTGCTATCAGTGTACATTCCTCAAACTCTTTCATGCAGATTTTTTGATTTTCCACGTACGGCAGTTTTTTTGGGAAAACATATGTATTAAGTTTTAGATACATTCCTGTGGTCGTTCCAAATTCATTTCACACTGTAAAAAAAGTTAGTATTTCTTCTTTTTTTATTACCAGTAATGTATATTGGGATGTTCTGTGTTCATTATATGCTAGTTTTTTTTTGTTGTTGCATAATTTTAGTATCATGTGTTTTACGATGGTGTTTTGTCTTTGTGTGTATGACCATGTGCACCATTTATATATAAGTACTGATGATGTTTTATTGACAGGTTATCAGTACATTTAAAGTAAAAACAGATTTTGATTGTTTAAAAGATTGGTATATTTGGGTTATATCACTTAAAGTATGGGTAGGCGATTTCAGAGAGGCTAGTAATAGCAAGCTACCTTTGAAAGCATAAGATCCCACCTTCCCTGCAAATCACTCTCCAAAGCCATGCCTCCTCCAAAACACATGACCGTGCACAGACAGACCAGAGGCTAACCAGCGACACAATGAGAGATGGCGTTGGTAGAGTATTGAATGCAACACTGTCAGATTACTTCATGTAATGAAGTAATCACCAATGAGAAAACATTACAGTATAAACTGCTGATGACGTATCATATCTGCACAAACAGGGTGCGCTGACATATGTATTTGCACAAGTTGACACGCAGGTAGGACAGCCTATTGTAGTCCTCGGACCGAGGGATGTGATTGGACGAAAATGTTATGGTACAACTTCCACAGACGATATAAATACATATAAATACATTTAGACAACTTAACTTAGTGATTGCTATCAGGATGTTAATATACTTTTAACCAGCATAACAAAAAATGTTTTTGAACCAAATCATCAAAGTGCTGAGTGCATCTGTAAAGGGAGAGTTGTAAGGACGTCTCTATAATTGGCACATGCTGGAGTTGGCCAACACGCAAACTACATCCTGTGCACATAGGGAGTGGCAGTACTGTTCACAGAACATATTTAAATGTATTCATGTGTGTATTGTTTAAGTCTTTTTCAGTCTAATCAATGTCCTGAAAAGGTCAGAAAAAGAGAGGTTTAAAATACTTTAAAAACAAAGGTTGGCCTGCAGCCAAAATCAACTGGAGCTTGACAATAGACCCTCTGGGCGTCGAAAACATCAGTACACAGTGCTCAAAAACAACAGAAAACAGAGCTTGAAACCTGAGAATAATCCAAAATCAAATGTCACCAAGAGAAAGTAAACATTTTCACAATACTAGTATAAGTACACTTGGCCTCTGGGGAAAAGCCTCACTACTTGGAACTTATTATGAATTTTGCAGATACGAAACAGCACATCCATTAGAGGGAAAGGGAAGTGGTGTGTGGCCAAGTTCTCGGAATTTGTGCTCTGCATTTAACCCATCCAAGTGCATGCACACAGTAGTGAACATACACCCAGAGCAGTGGGCAGCCAATGCTGCAGCAGGGAGCAGTTGGGGGTTTCGGTGCCTTGCTCAATGGTCTCACCTCAGTCGTGGTATTGAGGGTGGCGAGAGTGCTGGTTATTCCACCTACAATCCCTGCTGGACCTGAGACTCGAACCCACAACCTTTAGGTTACAAGTCAAACTCTCTATCCATTAGGCCACGACTGCCCTGACTGCCCTGCCACTAGAGTTAGTCAGACATGATGTGCACAACTGGTGAAGTGTAGCCAGGGCAACATAATGCATGTAATCTTCAGCACATGCTGAGATTAAGGTTTGTGACTACTGTATATACTACTGTACAAGTTTTGCAAATATGCAAAGTATTTTGCAACGGTGAAACACCATATTCAAAATTCTGAGTCTTTTATTTGCATTTTGTGAATATCCCCTTTATATAAAAAATAACACCTTTCACAAGGGATATGATGATACTTTTATAAATAGATGGTGTCACATCTATGCATTTCAAAAGTTGTTCTGTGGGTAGTGGATGCACAAATACAAACATAAACATACCAGAAAAGGTTTTCTAATAACCTCATCATTTTATTACTTCAATGATTTCAACTAATGCAAAATTGAATGACAGTAAACAAACAGAGTTTTTATTTTTACCATAACATATTGAAGCTATCTGTCGTTCACATAACATATGTTGTGCCTATTTTTTCATTTATAACAGTATGAAAGAAGCGAGTTACAAACATCTGTGCATTACAAAAACAGCACAATAACAGGTAAAGTGAACTTCGTGAAAACACAGTGAAGCATGCAATGTATAAGACTTTGTTGTTTACGAATCACCATTAGGTAGAGGGCATCAGTTTACACCACTTACATGAATTTTTGCCCATTCTACCATAACTCACAGCAAAACAGGTCTCTAACTACGTATAATTTGTTGGGTCACCACAGTGCCGGAATGAGCACGAATCTTGATTTCACGAGACATCTGACACCAGGCACAAGGATAACAGAAGCAGAGAGTGCAAACATCATCGCAGCAGGAACCCTGAGGAAGAAAGAGTTTCAGTAACACCACTGAATTCACATTAGTAAAATATATTGGTATTAGTTATTAGTTTATAAGCATTATTTATTACATTGAACTGACTTGACAAACACAGGTTCTTGTTCCAGCCTACCCACACTTGCGGTTTTGAACACTTATCTAATTGCATGATGTAATTCCTGTATTCGGCCCAAGTGTTCAAGAGGACGTAAAAACTGCAACACTTTACACTTTAAAATCATTTTCTAAATGTCTCTTTGTAACAGATGACACTGTTTAACTGTGGTGATTCTAATTTAAGAGATAAAAATCAGTTGCAAATGTTTTAGAAAATGAACATACCTCTGCACCAATGAAAAACGTAGCGCTTTATGTTTTACTACCAAATAATTTGTAATATCTAACAATTTAACTTACACTGTACATTTTCCTTGATATTGCATAATTTTGGGGCATGAGTTCCTGAACGCGATGGAAGATGGGATACGCTTAGTTTCTATGCACTGAATTGGTATTTAAGCAGTTGATTGAAGGCCTGTTCACACCATGAACAATAACTTTAAAGATAACTAGTTTGCTAACAAACTTTGAGGTTGGTTTGAGAAAGCCCAGGCTGAAAGTTTGAAGCAGTTATAAAAGCTTGAAGTTTGAAAGTTTAAAAACATTAGATATATGTTGCTAACACTAGCATGATTTAGCATGTTATCATGATCAGCATGTTTTTAGCATGTTTTTAACATGATTAGCATATTGCTAGCATGTTTCTAAAATGATTAGCATGATTAGCTAACATGTTTCTAACATGCGTGTTAGAACTACGTGTTGCCAGCAGGTTGTTAGCATGATTAGCATGTTGTTACCATAATTCTAGCATGATTACCATCTTGCTAGCATGTTTTTAGCATGATTCCAGCATGATTAGTGCGTTGTTAGCATGTTTCTAGCATGATTAGCATCTTGCTAACATGTTTATAGTATGATAGCATCTTGCTAACATGTTTCTAGCATGATTAGTATGCTGTTAGCATGATTAGCATCTTGCTAACATTTTAATTCATTGTTAGCATGATTAGCATCTTGTTAACACTTTAATACATTGTAAGCATGATTTAACATGCTACAAGCATGTTGTTGACATGACTGAACATGTTTTAAAATGTTACTAGCATGTTTCAGCACGTTGCTAGCATGCTGAAGTATGTTGTCCTATTCATTAAGCTTCGCTGGTGATAGACAGCTTAAACACTCAGTATTGTACATAAGTTTTGACCCCCTTAATTAAAGTCTATGGGACTTTTCGTAGTTTTGATCATCCGTTTTAACAAAAATCATAAGTCAGATCAGAAAAGAAAAGCAACCCGAGTCAGAGCAGTCTGAAGGCCTGACATGAGTTTGGAGGTCGTAGTTGAAAGCTCCAGGAGGAGAATGAGTCCAAATTTAGTCTTAAGGCTGGAATACACTACACGACTTTTAAAATCTGAACAGATTTTTAAAACACTAGGCATCATACACTTACCGACTTTGTAAATAGTGACAAAGGAAAACTGGGCATCATACACTACACGACTGAGGATCATACACTACCAGACTTTACAGTTGTTCCGATCACAGCAAACTCATGCAGAAACGTGCACCTTGTTGCTAGGAGACGCATGACAAATGAAAACAATATGTGTTCTAAAATCGGCTGAAAATATCAAACATGTTTGATATCCTCCGACTGAATGGAATCAAAGTCTGAAGCTAAAAAAATCGAAGTCTGTGACCATCATACACTACGCGATTTTCTGTGGAATCTGTCAGATGTAATCTGCAGACTGGCTCTGACTTTCTTCAACTAGCGTCAACTTGTTCAGACTGTAAAATCGGGGGGAAAATCGTGTAGTGTATTCCAGGCTTAAGAAGAAGAAGAGGATGCTTAAATAGTAGATTTATAACAATAGCTATAACAATAACTGTTAGCTTCCGCACTGACGGACAAAAAAGTTCTGTGTATTCTAACCATGTGAGGCAGTTTTGCCATGTTCTGCTTTAAACAATCAAGTTCTTTAAAGCAGGAACCATTCTGACTGACTGTTGATGTTTTTATTGTTTGCCAGCTGAAAAAAGATCACTCTGAAAGTGATTCCACAATATCGTTCCTCTGTGCTGTTATGGTTATAAATTTTCACATTTAGAATGATTTTTAAAACTACGCTTTTTGTTGTTACAATAATAGTTATCATATTTAAACTGCATTAAGTGCACTGAGGCATTCTTTTGGCTTGGGAGAGTCTTTCACACTTACTTCCTGTCAAGTATGTGTGCTCTCATGTGGCCAAGACCACAAGTGTGGGTAGTGAACAAGTTCCTTTCCTTTGTGTTTCTTATTAAAATGTGACTTTACGCTCAGGGTTGGGCAAAGATACATCAAAATGTATTTTAAAATAAAATACCAAATACCTTAATTTTAAGTGTATCAAAATAAACTACAAAATACAGCAGCCACACCATGTATCAAAATAAACTACTGTATTTTTGTATTTTAAAAATACTAAAAAATACTTTTACAAGGGAGCATGAAATTTCTTCACAAACCTTCAATCAATTGGCTTATTTGATCTATCCCTTCACCATTACACTGACTCAAGTTGATTAAGTAAACAATGTTTGATAGCAACAGCTTTTCTCTGCCTGAGTCATGCAATAAATCTGACATATGCAACAGTTAACAAATCAAATATTCAAATATCCCTGTGATCTCCCAGATGAAGGTTAGTTTTAATTTAATGTTTAACAGTTTGAGAATGACTCATGACTGTATCCTAATTTAGTTGCTTGGTGTTTGGTAACGAAGGGCCTACTTTGCCTCAGCAACACTGACTCAGTGACAAACAAGTCATTCATAAGAAAACTGATGGCACCTGTATTCATAGCAACTAGTTTCTAACTAATTAATCATTTGATTGTTAATCATAAATATAATAATATATCATGAGTCAGGCAGTCATTTATGCAATGCTATGCAAAATCATGATCCAACTAAACAGCTACTTCAATTAAGGTACAATATTGAGCAATCAAATATTTATTTATCAATCATTGGACACCTATTTGGAAGTTGAAAACAAACATTTTAGCATTTCAAGAGTTATTAAATGATCGATATGTTTTGATTTTAAATGCAGCCAGAAACATAATCAGAAAGTAGCAACAGAACTTGTCAATAAGTATTAACCCAACTCCAACCACTGAATCTATTGAGAGCCATAGAAGTATAGAGGACACATACATATTAATAGTGTAGTAACAAGTCTGGGCAAGCTACTGAGCAGGCACCAATCAGAGGCTGCATTTTTATGATGTCATCATGTAGACTTCTTAGTATTTTACAGTATTTTAAAACGACAAAAATACAAAATACTAAAGTATTTTGATACAAAATATGAAACCATTTTCGTCAACCCTATCAAATACAAACGACAAAATCCTATTTTGTATTTGAAATACATGTATTGTATGTAGTGCAGGATGACTCATTATTTTTAGTCCAATGTCCCAGAAGAGAGAGACTGTAAGTTTTAAATGTACCTATCTACTAAAGGTTAATTATTCAACCTCGCTCTAACTTAATAAGGTCTTTAACTATAAAGTCAGTTATCGGCTAATGTGAGAGGATTACTTAGGGTCTTTGATTCCTGACATGATTTTCTCAACTAAAAACGTATTTAACAGTAATTCAGATGCGTTAAGCATCCACATGAAGCGGCGCATTTAAAGTAGACATGCACTGTGAAATAAGTTAAAGTTCTAATGAACTGGCTTCACATGGAGGCTAAAGACTGAAGTCATACTCCAGTTCAATCATTAACGAAGTTTTATAGTGCTTCTGATAGAGATGAGATACTTTAGTGGGTTTATTGTATGTACTCAGACTTTAATGTGGATATGCTGCACATCCATAAAGGCAGGGCTCTACACTTACATTTTTTATGAGCACCTACTGCTAGGACTAACGCATTCATTCAAAATGGCTGATTAATTCAGGAATGAAGCAAGTGACTGTCTTTACAAATGGGTAATGCAATCACTGATTCACCCGATTCATTCAAACACAGATTCATTTAGAATCAAAACACCGCTGTGTTTCTGAGATGCACAAAGGTTCTGTTCCAGCTTTGTTTGGAAACATTTTCATTAGCCAAATAGAGAAAGACAGACAATATAGTGTCTAAAATCTAAGTCACTTAATGTTATCTTCTTGTTTGTTGAACTGTTATATATAATCAATATCGCATTTGCTGACATTCAGGGAAAACGACACTCTTGCTTGCTCGTGTGACACTGCTGAACTATATAATATTTTATAAATATTAAAAACAACTCTTACAGGGGCATTTTTTGCTCCTATATATTGAATTTTGGGGGCATTCTTAATCATTTTAATGGCATTTTTATGACAAGAAAATATTGACAGGCTGCAAAGAAACAACAGCTGTTCATGTTAACCTCTTCAAGCTTGTAAACATAAACACACAACAACATAATGTTCAGTCTCTGAAGTGTAGTTCCGCATACACAGCTTTTTTATGTTTGCTCTGTTGACAAAGCAGCCATTTGCAGTTTTGCTGTGTAGATGTATTTTGGAAGTTGTAGTTTTTATTTCGATTATATTATGCAACTATTTATGTGTCACTCACACCAGTAGCCCAAATATTTTTTTACAGTCACAATATTTTAAACCTTTGAAATGTACGATTTTACTGATTTATTTTGAAACAACTTTGTCTTTCACTGGGAAGCAACTTCATGAACATCTGTTCTTCAGTTCTTTAAAACCTGGAAGATGGTGAATTATATCACGGAGAAATGGGGAAATGAAATCTTGCCTGTGGTTAGCATAGTAAAGCTGAAGTAGTAGTAGTTAAAATACTTAGAACAGAAACAGAAACAAATTAGTTCATTTTTCATCTTCATTTTGAAACAGCAGATGTATTCAAGGACACTTTAGAGACTGGCATAACATCAGAGACATTTCAACAAAATATGAAAGTTCTGTTATCATTTACTCAGCCTCATGTTGTTCAAAACCACAAGTTCACAAGTTCAAAACCTTTATGACTTGTTCTCTTATGCAGAACACAAAAGAAGATATTTTGAAAAATGTGTTCTTTTGACCATATACAATGAACGCTTTGGACCAGTGTTATATGGACAAAAACAGCTGAAATATTTTTCGGTTTGTGTTTCACAGATGACAAATCATCATACAGGTTTGGAACAACATGAGGGTGAGTAACTGATGACAAGATTTTTATTTATTGGTGAACTATCCCTTTAAGATTGTACACATGCAGCCAAACACCTGAGCCATAAATAACCCTGTGACTAATGATGTCATGAGAGCAAACACGGTCATTCATTTAAGAACCCTCCCAAAAAATCACTGTAATATAATGAAATATGTGCAGTTTCTATGGTAATGTCAGAAACATTTACTTTCAGAATACATTTTACTTACACAAAGTTTTATAGATTTTGTTTGTTTTGTGTCAGGAACATGTGAATACAGAACATCAAAAACACCCAAGACAACAAAAAACAGAAAGCTACAAGCAGTTAATGTATCATTTGATCTCCTCTGTGTGCACTCTGTCACCAGTCTATTAGTCTTTCCTCTATACGTCACCATTTTCCTAATTGCATGTGTGTGTGTATATGAACTCACATGAATGTTATATTGCTCTCTCATCTTCTGGCGGAGACAGCAAGACACCACCATGCAGCAGTCCAGCAACGGCATGCAGAAACACCAGCCAAACTGAGACGCAGTCTGACACTGCATACAGGGGAAACACCAAAGGGCACAGCAACCTGAAACACACGAGGGTTGTTTTAGTTCTGGGCCTGCAGTAAATTTAAAGAGTATGTATGTGTGTGTGCGTCATGATGTTCTACATTTGCCTTTTAAGCATTATATCATTATAAAGCCATAAAAAACTGTGGTTGAGAAATAAAAGACGCACTAGAGTTAACTAGATGATCTCATAAAGTCGTCTTACATCAATACTTTTTTTTTCATTTTGATTACATATTGTACTTTAACAGGAAGGCTCTGCCTACTTTTTGCAGTAATTTCCAGCGTTTCTCTGGAACTCTGATTTCGTAACATTTCACATCCAAAAAAGTTGGAATAAAGAAAAGGGAATCGAGAAGTCATGGGTCAGTGGGTGACTTACAAGTGCTCATATCAGAACAGCAATCACAGATGCCTGTAGTCCAGGTACCAGAGGAGACATGCTGGGTTGTCACAATAGTAGTTTGTGAATGTGCTGCCATGACTGCAAGGAAGGAAGGGGGCAAGGAAGGGGCAGGGGGTGGGTTTGGGATTTAGAGAGAGGGAGATAAGGAGAAAGAAAAGGAAGTGACTGTGAAGTTTAAAGTAACGAGTCATGCTTTATTCATTAGAATAAAGAACTACAAGTTTAGAGTTGCCAACTTAGTTAGAAACACGTCTTTGCTAAAGGTTTTTTTTCTCCAACACATTCTATATCCCGTTGAAATGTAAACTGAATTCCGAGCTTATTATAAACTCCCTTAAAAAGTTTTACAGTTTTGAATTTGAACGTTAACGTAACAGTTATTTACATGATGAGATTAATGAAGTGAAAAAAATAGCTGGTTGGACAATTTAAGAGATAAAATACAAAACTTCATGAAAATGTAGGCTAGTCTTATATTACAAGTTTAATGCGATCATATTTCGGATTGTGTGGTTATTGTGAATGTAAAATGTGATAATTAGGCTAAACAAGCGAAGCTGTTATGTGAGCATTTCGCATTTAGCGCTCGATCATTTAAAGAAATAAACCCTCATTATCCAATTATTTAGTTAACTTTTGTAGGGTTTTTTCCCTTTCTTAAGACAAATATAAACTAGAATAAAACACTTCGACATCTGTAAATAAACGAATGATTTACCTTGCTTTCAGTCCGGAGAAGTTGAGGAGGTGGTCTGCAGTGGAAAATGAAACCTAACTCAAAGGAAAGGCACTTTGCAGCAAAAAGAGCGCAATAGTTTAGACTAAGAGATCTTTTTTCTCTTTTGTTTTCTGGTCAACACAAGGAGAAGGCGTGTCTAATTTTCAGTAAACGTAAAAGCATAAAAAAAATCTGTGTGGCGGATTGACTGAGGAAGTTCATTAACAAAGTAACACATAGGGCTACAGATGATTAGAAACGAACCATTTAATTGTGTAAAACGGTTTTGTATACAACTATATACTGCATTTACTAATCCAGTAAAATGATAGAGTATCTAAAGGTGTAATATTGAAGTTAAACACTCTAAGATCTGAATTTGTTATAGGCTACATACTGACTGAATGAAATCTTGTCGCCTGCGTCACACATAGAAACAAAACTTTTGCCTGCCTCGTGGTTTTACTAAAATAAATTAGATTAAACAATGAACTGATCAACTGTCACAAGTTTCAGAAAACCACAGAGAATGAAGGGCTAAACATTCAAAGGCGAGGTGAGCCAGTGATCAGTCTCAAGTTATTTAGGGGTTCCTTGTTTTTGTTTTTTTCTTCTGGAGTTGACCGGTCCAGAGTTGCACAACAGCACCTTTTGAAAAAATGTAAGTTTGGACCTCATGAATCCAATTAATCTCTCTGTCTAATGGATTTCCTGTCTTTGTGAATACAAAAGACCAAAAATGAAAATAACAAATGATTTTAAAAATGTATCATATGATGGGGTAGTAGTGACCCAGGTGAGTTTGAAGAACCCCCATGTTTTGTTTGCTTATAGTAAAAATCACACCACAACAGTCACAGTATTAAAAACAAACCTCACATACAAAATACATGAAAAACCACAAGAGGGACACACTTTCCTTTTCTGATTCCCTTATTCATGGAACTCTGATTACGTGTTGAAGCTTATACACCACTTCGTCAGAAGTGGGCCAATGAATAGAATCAAGTGATACTGAGGTGAACGGGAGCAGTTGCTTTTATTCTTATTCACAAGAAAGACTACAAAAGCAAAATATCTTCTTTCTTTTTTTTGTGGAGTGCTTAACCACAACCACTGGTGCCTGTGTGGTAGGCCTACTATTTATCATGTGTGTATGTTGGGGGATGTTTACCACCTGCAAAATACAAGCAAAAACACACAGGCATAAACATATAAGCAAACATAACATACTGATAAGAAAAAGAAGCATATTCCAATATCCTAAACCTGAATCAAATGCCAGTAAAGACCAATCCAGACAAGAGCAAAAACAGGTGCATAAAATGAAAGCGTCTGTTAAATGAATAAATGCCAGTGTTAAAAAGAAAAAAGTTTTGAAATGCCATACATTTGCAAATGTGAATGGGAAATTAACAACGGGGATGTACAGGATGAATTCAGGGTCCAATACATAAGAATACTGTCTTGTTTGAAGACAAACAAGACAAGACCTATAGTCCTATTGAATACTGGGATGAGGATGACCTCTGGTGGTGAACTGGCATGTGGTTGGGTGAGAGATCATGAATATTTATCACTAAAGCGAAACTGAATTTAAAAAGAAATTCAAATGTAAGTTTATAGTTTAGCTATACGCTTCAGATTTATATTTAATATTTTTAAATATTTACATTAGTGTTCAAATGTTTGAGGGTCGATAAGTTTTTTTTATGTTTTTGAACTCTCTTATGCTCGCTAAGGCTGCATTTAGTAAAACAGTAATTATTGGGAAATAGTATTACAATTTAAAATAACTGTTTTCTATTTAAAAATTTTTAAATATCATTTATTCCTATGACAGCAAAGCGGAATTTTCAGCAACAGTCACTCCAGTCTTCAGTGTCACATGACCCTTTAGAAATCATTCTAAATCATTAGAAATATGCTGATCTGCTGCTCAAGGAACATTTCTCATTAATATACTGTTGTGCTATTTGATCATTTTGTGGAAATCGAAATACAGCATTTATTTGAAATAGAAATCTTGTAACATTATAATATCTGAAATATGAACAGTAGAATATCTGATCCCAAATGTATAAACATACATTTAACAATATGTCTGTTTAAAGGGTTCATGAACTGAAAAAACAAAATTCCCTTGATCTTTTGACATATAAGTGGTCACTAAAATCATCCTGTAAGTTTCAGAACTCAAAACTTTCTCATTAGTCTAAAAAACAGCTTATATTGAAGCCAATCTGCCAAAACGACAGGCTGTCAAATGTACCACTTTATTATGTAATAGTGTGGCTAGACACCGCCTCCACAGAAGAAGATCAACACCTGCTGCTACATCACTGCCTGTTTAGCCCTGCCCACTGATTCACACATGTAGTGTTTACGAGAGAGGTGAACATGCAGGATTACGCAAAAATCAAACGATAAAGATGGCTCCGTAGACAACAAGACACTGTGCAGTGCTAAGTTGTGGAAAAACAATCTTTGCATTGCCTTCCTTGTGATCCCAAAATTAGTATAGAGTGGATGAACTTTTTTTAATGAAGTTCCAGACTGCATCATTAAGAACTTGGTTCTTTGTTCTCTTCATTTTACCGCAGATTCGTTTACGAACAAGGCACAATTCCCAGTGGGATTTTCAGAAAGATTGAAACTAAAAGACAAAGATGTGCTGACTATATTGGATCTGACAGTAATGTCACAACACAAGTGTAAGTAACAGTTTTCATTACGATATTGCTTTGTCTGTTAAACAATTGTTTGATATGTACCGAGTATTTATGCGTTTTCGACCTAAATGACTGCAGCGTCCATCTATTAGGAATATAGACTCCCAAACATACACAACTGTTAGCCAGTCATAGCAGTGGGTGTTTACTACAATCTGCCATGCCTATTCAAACAGAGCGTTCTGATAAGGGGGGTTAAAAACAGTTCAGAAAATAGCCTATTACATCTAAAAAAAAAAAAAAATTTAATCTTGAAAACATAAGGTGACCTCAGAGAACAGTACAAAATAATAAAAAAGGCAGTGACCTCTTTAATGTCAAATAAATAAATGATGTGGGTCTTCAAACACTGGGTGGCACTGTGTCATAACATTTACTGCAAGTTTCTGACACTCAGGATAAAGGGCCACACAGAATACTCATGTACTTACGGGTCATTTACAGAGAAGTGAGAAGTGCCTGTGGCAGCAATAAAAAAGGTAGCACGTTAAAGTGTTCTCGCAGTGCCGATCCTAGACTTCTGGGGCCTTATGCAAAACTGTTGCGGGAGTGTGAGTTATGAATGAATGAATGAAACGCCTTTGTTCATGTTCACTCCATCTTGAATGGCGCTCCCGGAAAGCGCTTGAGAAACAGTGTCTCTTCCGCGGCTTGGTACATTTTTAAACACGTTTTTTTTTAGTCTTGAGCAAGAGACTATGACATTCATGTTACATGATTTGACTGATTTTTATGTGGAAAGGGCGACAGTACACCGCATTAAAGGAGTAGTTTACTTTCAGAACAAAAATTTACAGATGATGTATTCACCCTCTTGTCATCCAAGATGTTCATGTCTTTCTTTCTTCAGTCGTAAAGAAATTATGTTTTTTGAGGAAAACATTTCAGCATTTCTCTCCATATAATGGACTTCTATGGTGCCCCGAGTTTGAACTTCCAAAATGCGGTTTAAATGCAGCTTCAGACGGCTCTAAACGATCCCAGCTGAGGAAGAAGGGTCTTATCTAGCGAAACGATCGGTCATTTTCTAAAAAGATTTGACAAATTATATACTTTTTAACCTCAAACGGTCTTGTCTATCTCTGCGTGAACTCTGTGTTTTCCGTTCAAGACAGTTAGGCTATGTCGAAAAACTCCCATCTCATTTTCTCCTCCAAATTCAAAATCATCCTACATCGCTAATTTACCTTTTTTTGTAAAGGGCGTTTGTCCTTCTTTGTATATTCACTTTGTAAACTCTGGGTCAGTACTTCTGCAGTGATGTAGGACGATTTAGGTTGATTTTGAAGTTGGATTTTTTAGAAAATATAACGGATCGTTTCGCTAGATAAGACCCTTCTTCCTCAGCTGGGATCGTTTAGAGCCCTTTGAAGCTGCATTTAAACTTCATTTTGGAAGTTCAAACTCAGGGGCACCATAGAAGTCCATTATATGGAGAGAAATGCTGAAATGTTTTCCTCAAAAAACATAATTTCTTTACAACTGAAGAAAGAAAGACATGAACATCTTGGATGTCAAGGGGGTGAGTACATTATCTGTAAATTTTTGTTCTGAAATCGAACTACTCCTTTAAAAGAAATGAACATTCATGTTTTCATAACCGCTGGCCAAATTCCAAAACGAAACTAAAATTATATCATATTTGAGAGCAATGGGGGCCCCCTGGTGTTTCGGGGGCCCTACGCAGCTTGCACACTTTGCGTATAGGGAGGATTGGCTCTGTGTCCTTGTTACATGTTACATGTACGAACTATTATAATAACAACTAATTATACATAATTACATGCAAGTAACCCTAAACCAAACCCTAATCCTAACCATAATCATATAGTAAGTACATGTAGTTAATTAATATACTTACATGTATAATTACACTGTAACAAGGACACCTTAAAATAAAGTGTAACCCAGAAAATCGAATTTATAAACTTTCTTACAATTAGTGGAGACGAGGGATCAAGTTTTAACACAGGGTGAATTGCAAATGCACAGTTTGACCAATTTATAAATGAAATACAGGGGTGAAATCACACTCCTTCTGAGCTTGTGTAAACACACAGATATATCAGCTGATAACATCAGCAGGTTCTGCTGCAAAATTTGACAGTTTGACAGTAAATAGATTACTTGACGATTTAGATCTAAAGACTGCTCAAAACAGGAAAGGCTATATTCGACACAGCTGAATGAATCACACGTTGGATTTCCATGTAGCCTATATATATATATATATATATATATATATCTCCCCACAAAGTCAAAATTTACTGGTATTACTAGCCTATTTGTGGGGACATAAATTGGTCCCCATAACATAGGGAATACCAGACCCACATTGTCTGCTTTGTTTTCTTTTTATTTTCTGGGTTAAATAGTATTAACCTATGTTTTATGTATTTCAGCATTTCCACAGTGTCAGAAAAAAATGCGTTTTGATTGGGTCAGTACTTTCAAAAGCACATCTTTGTGACTACTTTTTTCTCTGACAGTGCATGTTTATTTATTTATTTTTTAAAAAGCACCTGCTAAATGAATAAATGCAGGCTAAATGTACTTGTATTAAAACGGTTTTCTATATGCCTGCAGTTATGAATTACAATAGTTACAGTAAAATGAGTGTGGAATGACATTAAGGATTTTAAACAAGCGGGGCACGTTCATGCACTCTACTTGACCTTCATTTACACGTTTAGCCATAGCATTTGTAGCAGATAAATATGGGAACACGAAGGTTTGATACAGCCACAGATATTGCAACAAAAGAAGTTACAACACTTCCAGGTGTCGTGTCCCATACTGAAAAAGTATGATTGCTCAATATAACAGCAGCATATCAAAGTTTTCAGGTTAAAAACGGGTTTCAAACAGATATTCAAAAAACACATTCAATACAAGGGTATGATTCTGTCTTCCTTTACATTTTATAAGGCACCTGTCACATTTCTCACGAAAGTATCCTGCACGCACACAAAAGGCGCCGAAATGAGCGTTATTCAAACACGCCCTCTCTCTCTCTCTGCTCTAGAGAGGGAAGTAAACGTGAAGTTGACTCTTTCCATCACTAGGCTTACTTTTACGCGAGGACCGCAGGTGTTTTTGACCGAACAGAGCCACCAAACGTATTCACATGAACATTCGGATTTTTGGAGAAACATTTACCAACGCCGAGCCAAATGAACCGTCCGCACCTGCTGAAAGCGTTTTGTTCTGGAACGTTTTGGTTCTACTACTGTACGAGCGAGGCCTGAAGAAGCGGTAGGATGACAAATGCTACAGATGATGTCAACTCGTATCCCCACATACGTGTTTGGGCAGCGGGAGTTTCTTTGATCATTTTGGCTTTCTTCAACTTGATCATCAATTGGACCATAGTGCGCGAGGAGCGCCTGCGGAGCCACGCGCGCTTCGTCCTCGTGTTCCACTTGTTGTTCTCCGCGCTGGTTTACTTCGCAGTATGCTTTAGCTTCTACTTACAAAACTACCTGAAAGCAGCGACCACGCCAACCATATGCATGGCGCTAATCAAAGGTCTGATGACAAGCGGTTCCAATATCATCCTCACCATCACGGCAATGGCACTGGACCGTTACTTCGCCATATGTTACCCGCTTCGCTATGGCAAAGTTTGTTTCAAACCCTGGCCGTGGCTCATCGGGATCCTAACATGGGGACTCGCGTCGATTATTCCTCTTACCCTGACGCCCAAAATAGCTAAAAACACTGTGACCTGTGGAAGGACAGCTCTGCAAGGCGGAGAAATGCACAAAATCGTTTTAATAACAATTTGTACTGTTCTGATCGTGTACAGCTACGCACGGATCTTATATGAGGGGCGTCGTCTGGGTGTGCTGAACCGGCGCAACCGAGCTGCGTGTAGGACTATCGCTCTCCACGGCACGCAGCTCGCCGTCTACATCCTTCCCAATTTCATACTGTTTTTGCTGTATATCCTTAAAAGCAAAAAATTACTCGAGAGTTCCACAAAAGAGCTTTTTGCTGTCATAAGTTTTGCCTTCTTCAGCCTGGCGCAGTGCATCGCGCCGATAGTGTACGGACTGCGTAAGGAGGAACTACTGGAACATCTTAATCACCGGTTCCCGTGTTTATCCGGCCGGTTGAAACGCATTTTAGAATGGACTGTCAACATCACGCATCCCAATCGGCGTCGCCAGCAAAGGTAGGTGAATATAGTAGAATAATAGTTTACCGCCTATTTGTCATTACGCGCTGCAGTTCAGGTGCATTTGGTAACGTGCACTTGCTAGCTAAAAAGATGTGTTGAAATTGTTTGAGACAAAAATGTTTGGATTGTGCTTGTGGTCTTACGTGGACTGTGATCTAGAGAAGAATTAGTTCTGTTGATTGTATTTTTATTTTCAAAATACAAACAAACAAAAAAAAAACATACAGACAAAAAGAGAACTATTTTTATTTTTTAAAAATGCAGAAAAGAAGGTTATACCCCTAAACTAAAAATGAAAACCATCTGTTTCACACGTTTGCTCCTATTCTTGTATGACTCATCCAAAGTTTCCCCCACAACTCAGTCAAAACAAGCAGCCTAACGATAGGCTTGTTTAAGAACAGTAATTATTCGAACTTACTTAAACACTATGAGATGTAAAAATTAATGTCCTGAACAAATGATATAATTTTAGCAATTTTTGATTAATAGACTACTGTGTTAAGAATTCAAGTATCTTAAAAAGGATAACTGGAATACTTTGTCATTTCAAATGTTTTGGGGGTGTGGCCAAATGCAATATATGAATATATATTATAATAGTATTTGGAAATAGGCTACAACAGTATTAATCATTTGCTAATTGGATATTAAATGACAACATCATACAAGCGTAAAAATGTATTTGTATGGGATTCTAAATACTGTTTATTTTACTTGGTCTCAGGAGAATATACTGTGGTCGACAAGATAAATATTGTGATAAATATATGTGTGGGAGCCAAGTATGTTCCCACATCAAAATGCAAATAACAAGTCAAGTATAAAACATCAGTCATCGTTCATTTGGCCTACTCCTGGTAAACTACAGTTCTAAAGTTTAGGGTCGGTAAGAAATGTAATGTTTTTAAAGTCTCACAAAGGGTGCATTTAGTGATTAAAAAAATTACTCCAGTCTTCATTGTCACATGATCCTTTAGAAATCATTCTAATATGTTGATTTGCTGCTTAAGAAATGTTTCTTATTGTTACCAATGGTGAAAACAGTTGTGGTGCTTAATATTTTTGAGAAACTGTGAGAAATTATTTTTTAGGATTAATAGAAGAATTTAATTGAAATAGATATTTTTTGTAAACAAGTTTTTACTGTCACTTTTGATTGATTGAAAGTATTCATTTCTTTCCATATATAATAAATCTTACTGACCCCAAAGTTTTGAATGGTAGTTCAAACCTATGATAAAGATTTAGAAAGGTATCAATATTTATTCAAGGGAACTGGTGCCTACTTTCAATTATTTGGTGGTTTTATCAAAGGCTAAAGCCGCATTTCACACCTATAAGACCACAGATCTTCGTCTGACACGTCTTCAGACTTGAACTACTGACAAAAATAAAACAACGTCTTCTCTGCGCTGGTTTGGTAGTCTCCCAGGCTGATCAGACTGGTTTTAGAGGGGTTTTACCCAACGAAACCAGATGAGCACTAGTTTGTACAGGCTAGGAGGCCATCTTAAATCTGCAAACCATAGGCAGGTTTCTTTCGGCAGTCAGTAAAACAAAAGACCATACTAAAAAGATGATTGATAACCAAATTGTACACAATATGAAATCCATGCTGGAATTTTTATTAATCTAAAATATTATGTTTATTTCAGGGAGCGGAGAATGACTTCAGAGACGCTATTATCAAGAGAGATCTCACAGACGACTGTGTGACATTTTTGGATTGAGACAGACCTGATGATGATTTCTTCAAAAGGAATGTTTACTTACCGAGACTTAGATTAATACTGAATCAAACGTTATGCAATCCATCCGATGTGTTGCATATCTTAAGTTCAGCCCATTTTTTACTGAGAAAACAAAGTTGTGACTTTTAGAAAACTGTGATTTTTATTCTGCAAGCCATAACTTCATTCAGTCGGAGTAAAATATAGCAGCTACATGGTGTTCATAGTTCATAGTCAACTGTGATTTTTATATTAACAATATTAACTGTAGATAGTACTGGTGACTTCTTGTCATGCGAACGAGTAACAGTTGCACGGCAAGAATTTGAATTCTTATTTTTCCAAAAGCTGTACAAACCTCTTCTCTACTATGCTTTGTTTTGGCAGAACTTAACAGTATATTTCAGTCATGTGTATAAGCTAATGACCCAAGTAAACAAACTAAAACTTAGACTGTGAAACAGGTTTAATGAAATTATAATTTATGTGTGGTTAAACTGGTGACACTGGAAGATTTGTAGTATTTGATATACTATGTTTGTAACCACAGCATCCTGAGTTGTCAAGACACACTGGTATAATAAGGTCACTAACGTTCTTTTACAGTTTCCTGTAAACTGTCTCTTTACAACATACTGCATTCAGAAACTAATGCACTGGTGAAAGCGAAAAAAACTTATGAGTCTGGGAGATTTCAAATATTGTTAAGCACTGCAACAGTATTCATAATTAAGTCAGGTTGGTGCAGCTGTATTGTTAACACATGTTTGTTTTAGAAGTAATTACATGCCTAATGGGAGATGCCACAGAAAATTAAAGAAGAATAAATCATTTAAGATAAACGGTTTTACAAAAACATCCAACGGAAGGACCTAATGTAGCATCTTCTCTTGCAGGCATCATAGATTTGTGTAATTTGTAAATATCAGAAGGTTATATGGTATTGCCCATTTGTAATAAAGACCTTTTGTATTCATGTTAAGAGCATAATGTTATTTAGTTCACAAGTCCCAAAAAAAAAAGTAACTGAGACAAACGACTTGTTCATGATATGAAACTCAAAAGAGTGTTTCTATTTTAGTTATAAGAACAAACTTTTGAGTAACGCTGGATAAGACATTTCACATTAAAACCATGGGAACAGCTAAAGTTTAGGTTCACTATGTAAAACCGCTAACCAACAATGACAAATTGAAAACATTTGCAAAATGCTAGCAGCTGGACTGGATATTGGGTTGAGGTTTGTTAAGTGCTTCAGCCTCAGCTTTTAATAACATTTTTTTCATTTAGGCTTGATTAGATATACAAAAGAACAACATTTATAAACAAACACAAATCCAATCCTTCAATGTACACTTAAATCTACATGTCCTATATATTCATTTACATTATTTTGAAATATTAAAGCACTCCTGTGGTCGAAGTACACAACATGACAGACTCCACTCATAAAGGATTGCAGCATTGAACAGTCTGGGTAAAGAAATATGGGCAGCTTTGACTGACTGGTTAGAAAAGAAATGGTTGGGTATTGGGAGGAAGAGAAAAGCTTTAAAAGCCCAGAGGATGAGGAGATACCACTCCTCCGTTTTCAACCACAGCAGCAGAAATAGCACGCAAGTTCTTGAAGATCTGCTTGGATGTCCCTGACCTAAGGAACCTGATGTCCTGCATGACTCTCTCATGGGCCTAAAGGAAAGAAATCACAGAATAATGCTTAAAGATGAGACGGGAGAATTAAAAACAAAACAAAAAAACATGGACACAAAACACTGACCTCAGTACACCAGGTTTCACACAGTATCTTCTCATGCTGAGCAGAAGGGTGACCTTGGCTGAGAGACCTGGATGCTCTGAGAAAGGAAAATGAGTAAACACACACATAAACAATTGCAGATGTTGTTGCATTAGAGCTGAATGATCTCTCCTTTAATTAGCCAATTATCAACCCTATTTCCAGTAATGCATGAGCACACAGGAAATACATTCATCAACACATAGAAAACAATAACAAACCTGATTTGATAGTAGAATATTGTCAAATCATATTTTATTTTTAAATTTCTCTAAATAATATTTTGTTAAATAAGAGATTACTCAATTTGAGTGTATTGATCATTTGGTAATAAAAACGATATTTTTATTTAATAAAAAAGAAGAGTTTGTCCATGTCCCTTGAATGGTTGTCCACCCTGTTGTATTGGGGAATCCGCCCCTTTAAGAAAAGGCCATTCCCTTTAGTGACATCAGGACAGATTTTTTGTCTCTTCAGTGGCGGGAATTTCAACAGCTGAGGTGAATAAGTTGGTGACTTTTCAATTGACAAATTTTCTTCATACGAGTTTGCCTACTTGCTTTGCCAAAGCTTAACATGTCCACTCTGTCGTTGTTCCAAAATGTCCATTTTGTGGACATTGTGTAGGAGCTCAGCTAATATGTTTCTATAGTACTTGAGTGTCTACTATTTATGATGTGACAAAGCGAATGGGAAATTAAAACCAAAATTTTTGAGTATTGTGAGGGTTGAAAGGCACTCTATGGTGATATTGACCCGTCTTTGATATACTTTTCAGCTTGAATCTTTCATTCATTGTAACTCAATTGCATTTTTTTAGTAATAGCACAACTTCCCTTTACAAGCTGCATGATTTGAGGTAACTTTGCAGCACAAACAGTGTCAAAGTTTAACACTTTGGGTTATGGATTTTAAACAAACCCTTAGCATAAGCAGCTGTAAAGATTATACAAATGCATACATTTATATAACTTACCTTGACAAGACCACAACCATGGCGTACAGATCAATAGCAGTCTGCAACTCGCTTCAGAACAAATTGTTCATCTGAAAAGCCACATGTACAGATTCACTCAATCACTATGACAAAAGTTCAAGCCACAAGCTCATATGGACACCTGACAAAAGCTTGTCACAGTTTTTAGCTGTAAACATGTAAAGTGAAACAAAGTTGAAACCAGGAAGAATTAACATGCAGAACACATAAAAAAGTCCATGGCAAATTGCCAGTGCAGACTAAAGCAAATAATATATAATCTAGCAAAGATCAAGTAGCACAGTGCAAGCACATCACTCACCAATGATTCTCTTTCCATGTTTCAGAAGAAGCTCTTCAACAACAGCTCCAAACTGCTCAATGGCTTTAACGGTCTTTAAGAGGGGGAAATATATATATATATATATATATATTTTTTTTTTTTTTAGGCCTGCAATCTATACATCTCATTTCGGCTTTGGTGTTCTTGTTGGTTTCTTAGTATTATTTTTGAGTAATTATCATTCAGCATTGGCTGAACATCATCTCAGTGTTGTCCAAGCACTATGGCTTTGCTTTAATTTACCAGTTCTCCACTGTGGTTAAGCTCTGGATGGACCGTTCCCTGCAACGACAGTCCTGTCCCCAAGCCTGCCTTCCTGTCAGAGACAGAGAGATAAAGACAGGTCTGCAGGTTTATCAAGTTGATGCAAAGCACATGACACTGCAAAACACAACAAAATGTCTTGCAAGAGTGTTTTTAGAGATATGAAGGTCTAACCTCTTGGCTCGCTTTGTGATTTCACTCGCCAACACCCCAGCATTACCAAGAGGGTTCTTTAGAGCTTTCTGCAAGCTCTTCAGCTGATTGCCTGCATTCTACCGAACAGAACACACATTTGAAACCGTAATTTACATACTGTGTTTGCATTGTAAAATATGCACATTGGCAAACTGCAATAACAATTTTTAACAGTGCCAGGTGTCAACAACCACACGTGCTGTGAACTTTAGGTGGTTTTGCAGTACAGGAAGCTGTAAGGCAGGCAGTTATGTTCTCAGCTGTGTTTTCTTTCCCCTTTTACCTGGAAGCCGTTGAGCGCTACGAACAGTCGCAGGATGTCATTGGTACCCTCAAAGATTCTGAAGATTCGCAGGTCCCTAAGTACCCTTTCCACACCAGCATCCTGCATCAATAACATGTTGTACAGTGAGTGATGTCAAAGTGCTACAAAAATAATCAATTCATTCTTTTAGTTCAGTTTAAAGGCCAGATTTACTATACAGGGCAAATTAGAGAGCAATTCCATAAAAGCGCTGATGGGAGGGGAAAATTCTGTGTGTGATTTACTGATAATGCACACATTAAAGAAGACAGACGCAGCCAGATCATTTCCATAATGAGCGGCACAATCTACCAAGAGCAGTGCAAATTAGCGCCTGCTTTAAGACATGATTTTTTGGGCGTTAAATAATGGCACAAATACCAGCAATTCGACAAGAGCAAACGTAAATTGCGTTGCGTGATTCATTTTAATACTCTCCTCCCATAAAATTAATACATTTAAACTTTAGCCTGATATCACTGAAAGCGAACGTCCCACCCTCCCTGCAATCATCGTCCAAAGCCACGCCCTCTGAACGCATACGCACACCAGACGACCAGAGACAAAATTACTACATTACATCATGTGTCACTCACCAGTGAGAAAACTTTATAGCACAGTTAGTAAAAGTATTACAATACCAGGAAGGAAGATCAGGTTTTTGATGTTTGTCTGCACAGCGTATGTGAACATGCAAGATGATGTATCGTGTCCGCGTGAACAGGGTGCGCAGAGGTATGCAAATACATATGTTGACAGGCAGATAGGAAAGCCAATTAAAACGCTCGGACCGAGCGTTTTGATTGGATGAACATTTCTTGGTCCTACGCCTTCCACAGAATATATAAATACATATAAATACATTTAGACCACTTAACTTAATGATTGCTATCGGGATGTGAAGAGACTTTCAACCAGCATAACAAAAAATGTTTCTGAAGACAACCACCTATTGCACCTTTAAATACAGTTACAGTCATAACAACAAGTGGAGCTGTGGTTTTAATCTAACTGATCAGTAGCCCACAAAGGAGAGAAATTAAGAGGAACTGATGAAACTCTTCTCTGGAAATTATCACAACAGCTCATCTTGATCAGTGGCAATATGTTCAGACTGGGAAAACTACTTCAGTTTTACAGCAGCACATGTGAAAACAACAACAAAACACAACACAACACAACACAGCCGCACAGTCAACATGCAGACGTGACCTACATTCAGCAAAGACTAATTTTATCTGCATATGGTTTTGTGTTGAAAGGGCATGAAAGGTTAGCACAGCCGTGTCCCCCCTTGCTAACCAATCATATTGTTGCAGAGGTCATCCTTTGCAAGACACCTCCAGTTTTTCCACCACCCCGGGACAAAACATTGAGGGGGTGATTGCCCACAAAGTAGGCGTTTATGAATGTTCACACTTTGAGTCACAATGCAGACACTATAAAGTTGCAACACTATTATGCCAAAATTAGACTTCCACCCTGACAGTGTCTGGTTTCTGAAAAAGCTGACAACAAAAATCTTTGAACAAAACCAACTAATATTTGTCTCTCTTATTTTTGGCACTGATATATTCAATACACAAAATAATAAATGCAATACATCTAGATCTAAAACCAGAGAATTATGCAGACCAGCCCTAAAACTTGCTCTGTGTTAAAGCATTAAAGGAATAGTTCACCCAAAAAAAGTCTGAATTGCGTAAAGTTTACTCACTCTCAAGATTGACGAGATTGTTCATCGGAACAGATTTGGAAAAATTTTGAATTACATCACTTGCTCACCAGTGGATCCTCTGCAATGAATGGGTGCTGTCAGAATGAGAGTCCAAACAGATAAAAACATCACAATAATCCACATGACTCCAGATGACTTGCATGCAGTGTTGGGGGTAACGCATTACAAATAACGCGAGTTACGTAATATTACTTTTTTCAAGTAACTAGTAAAGTGACGCATTACTTTTTAATTTACAAGAAAATATCTGAGTTACTTTTTCAAAAAAGTAACGCCAGTTACTTTTTTTTCCCATTTATTGACTGACAGTGCGCTGTGTGAACATTAGAGATGCGCGGATGAGCTCAAACATCACCGAATCCGCTGCTCCTAATAAATTATCCGCCCGCCACCCACCCGCACCTATATTTTTCTCTGATTTAGACAACCGACCCGACCCGGTCGTCACATTACAATGATTCTAATTAGACTAATTCTTAGTTTTGCTCGATGATATGATGAATGGATGGTTCATTTTTAACAGCAGATTCAGTGATGTGAGAGCTGATCTGCGCATCACGGCTCCGACGCGGCCACCGGAGCTGATCACGGTCGCTCTAGTCAAGTCAATGCTTGTGTTTATACCCATAGATATGTATATCTGGGGGAAATAGTAAGGAGGTATTTGAATTATTTACTGAATTTATGATCCTGACTTGCCATCTCCTCGTTAGACGAGCCTTTAGAGAAAAGTGCATCTTCACGGATTATAATGAAAGAGTTTTTGTTTTCGATTTGATTTATTTCGTTAAGTAGTAATTTAAAGCTTTCTATAGATATATTTATCATGTCTGTGAGGCATGTATTCGCTGACTTTCGGTTCATTTTTGTGAACTCCTGTTCAAGACGAGACGGTGCATCATAGTTTTCTTTATTTTATAAAATTATTTTATAGCCTACTATATATTTTATAAAAAGTTTTGTTGATATTGTGAGTGCACACAAATAAAAGTAGACCCTTTACAGTTCCGAATGATGTTTACTCTCACCTTTATGGGCAAAATTACGGTGTAAGTTGTTTCCACTGAAAAAAATGCAATTGATTGCGCTGGTGCCTCCACGTCCTGCGCTTTAACTTCCACTCTCCGGACAAACTAGGATGCAGCGCACATTTATCTAGATTTAACGTTTAAACATTGTTATATACTTGAACTGCTTTAGTATATCTAGATTTGATTTAGGCAAGTCGTGATGATTTGAGAAGGCTAAATTGATCAAACATAATGATCAGCCTGCCGGTCTGCCGCTGGCCGCTTGGCCATTAGCCTACTTTAAGAAAGAAAAAAACGTATTTAACGAACAAAAAAATGCTCCAAATGTTTTTCTAAATTAATTTAATAAAAAAAACGAAACAAAATATAATCACTTTGCCATTACATACAAAACTGAACAAATTTTAATAGCTGAAACAGTATAATCTGATTTGGGAGAAAGGGGAAAAAGACAGGCTCGGGTCGGACTCGGGCTGGTAATTCTGTTAAGCTTTTGGACAAGGGCCGGGCTAGGGCCTGAGCGTCTGGGGCGAGGGCTGGGCTAGGGCCTAAATTTGAGGCCTGTGCAGGGCTCTACCAGGAACACGATCACGATTTCTACCGAGGGGGATTCTACCGCAACGTGATCTGTACGGAGTGGGACACACTCCCTTTATCTGGAATGCCACTGTATCTGTCACTGCAACTTCCTGAACAGGCGAAAATGAAAATGAAATCTGTGTCTGTCTGCCTGATTAAAAAAAAGATTTTAAAACACGTTCATATTTTAGAGAATATTTGCATCAATGATTTATCTCATCCACCCGCAATTAATTAGAATGTATTTTTTTTATTACATGACCCACCCGACCCGCGGATACAACTGCCATCTGCACATAGTGAACATGCTGTTACTGTAGTTCTAGACTAAATGTGAATGTGCATTAATTCATCCCACTCGCAAAAAACAGATTTAGTATTCATCAAAATGAATTAAAACAGTGAAATGCAAACTCAGAATATGATGCAAACCTGCAATAATTAAATATGTTAAACAACACAAATGTATCTAATCCCATTTTATTAACCAATGTCTTTGCTGCTGACCTTTGATGATCCAGTTCAACCATACTAATTAGCAATAATGACTTTAGATAAACTAACAATTGTGCTTCATTGTTTTTTTTATTGCTGAAGAGTGTTGAACCTTCTTCTCCTGCGTTCTACTGTACAGACGTGAATTTACTTTTCCTTCAGCCTGAGGTTTATTCATTACACTTTTTGGTGTGAAAGGGCTTTTACATTTGCTATAAATAGAACTTCTTATATTAAAAACAATCAAGCCCTGCTCATATTTAAAAAGTAACACAAAAGTAACGTAACGCATTACTTTAAAAAGTAACTAAGTAACGTAATTAGTTACTTTTTAGGGAGTAACGCAATATTGTAATGCATTACTTTTAAAAGTAACTTTCCCCAACACTGCTTGCGTGTTTATAAGAAACAAATCCTTTCTCTCTAAACCATCACTTCTGGTTAAAATAGGAGTCCATAATTAATAACCCTATTGTCCTCTCACATCAAAATCCACCGACATATTTGTTTAGAACTGTTTGGGAGTGCTTTAGCTTATAAACAGTGCTTGATCTGTGCATATTTCTCTCCTGATTCAGACGACTTAACTTTTTCACTGGAAAAACAATACTATGGATCATGGACTTAGCCAGAAAACAAGTTTAAAGTTAAAAACTTCTTAATGATGGATTTATTACAAACATTTCACCAGACATTAATTGATGAACTGGAGTTGTGTGGATTTTTGGGATGTTTTTAATCAGCTGTTTGGACTCTCATTCTGATGGCACCCATTCACTGCAGAGGATCCATTGGAGAGCAAGTGATGTAATGCTAAATTTCTCCAAATCTGTTATGATGAACAAAAAACTCATCTACATCTTAAGCCTGGAATACACTACGCGATTTTTGCCCCGATTTTCCCCCGATTTTCCAGTCTGAACAAGTTGACGCTAGTTGAGGAAAGTCAGAGCCAGTCTGCAGATTACAGCTGACAGATTCCATAGAAAATCACGTAGTGTATGATGGTCACAGACTCTGATTTTTTAGCTTCAGACTTTGATTCCATTCAGTCGGAGGATATCAAACATGTTTGATATTTTCAGCCGATTTTAGAACACATGTTTTCATTTGTCTTGCGTCTCCTAGCAACAAGGTGCACATTTTTGCGCGAGTTCGTTGTGATCGGAACAACTTTAAAGTCTGGTAGTGTATGATCCTCGGTCGCGTAGTGTATGATGCCCAGTTTTCCTTTGTCACTATTTACAAAGTCAGTAAGTGTATGATGCCTAGTGTTTTTAAAATCTGTTCAGATTTTAAAAGTCCTGTAGTGTATTCCAGCCTTTAGACAGCCTGAGGGTGATTAAATTTCAGCAAACTGTCATTTTTGGGTGAATTGTTCCTTTAAGGCATTATGGATATAACAGTATGTCTTTCTTTGAAACAATGTGTATTGTGAAAATACAAATAAATTTGACTTAAACATCACAAAATACATTTAAAAAATCTAGTCCCAATACAATCAACACACACACACACACACTGACCTTCATGAATCCCATTCCACCCATAATCTGAATGCATTCATCTGTCACCAACCAAGCTGCTTCCTAGAGGAAAATCCAGTGAAATAGTGAATATATTCTTTAAACATCACATCAGGTATTTCATAAAAATTTTGTAAAAAAAATCCAAAATATGCATGTGGGCTTCATATAGTACCACTGGGTTGAACAATATTTTAAACACTTACAGAAGCAAAGATTTTACTAATGGCCGCCTCAATCTGGAACTCCGTGGCTCCACTGTCCATGTTCCCACTAACCATGTAAGCCATGGACTAAGTCCGAGGAGAAAAGATGAAAAGAAGGGGAAAAAAAGAAGAAGAACACACGAATAAAAGTCTTCAGAACAAACAAACTGCTTAATGTAATGGAAAACAGACATGGAAACAACAGATGATAAATAAACTGTTTTTTTTGGAGTTTAACCACACGTGACCCACTTAAATAACTCAGAAATTAGGGGGAAGCTTCCACTTCCTCTAAGTCATGTGGAAGTAAGAGATTCATGGACTGAGCTCTGCAAGTGTACACAGCTAAAACGATGATATCTGCAAAGTCCATAAAAAGCACACTGACCATTAGAGATGCTCTGCCTTTGAACTGTGTAAATTTGCTTAATGTATGAGATCAAACAAAAGGCGTATTTATGTGTCATGCTGTTAGTAGGCAGGGTGTGACTCTCAAATTTCATTGTTCCCTGAAGGTAAAGTCAAGATGTGACTCTCAAATTTCATTGTTCCCTGAAGGTAAAGTCAAGATGTGACTCTCAAATTTCATTGTTCCCTGAAGGTAAAGTCAAGATGTGACAAAGCAGTAGGTAAGCTCACCTCTGTCACATACTGAAGCATTGCCATTCTGGCCATCTTTTCCTGAATGGCACCATAGTTGTGGATCTTGTTACCAAACTGAGTCCGGTTAGCAGCATGGTCAACCTGTGTGAGAGGAGAAAAAAAAAAAACAAAAGGGGAAATATAGAGCCTATTTAACTATGGGAACTCACGAGTTTCCAAAATAAAAAAGTGAGGTTGTTTTGGAAAAATAATAGCTTGAAAAAAAATGATGATTTCGCTGAAACAGCACATGCTAAAAATGCTCATATATTAAATTTCATCCTAAAATTAGCTGGAATTATTGCGGTAAAGAAATACACCTAAATGCACTGATAAGATATAAACCTGACTGGAATTTTCATTTAGCAATTTTAAAAATTCTATATGCAAATACACGAAAGGACATACAGTATTATTCAAATAACACCACAGGGTACGGTTTTCAGCATATGCATTCCCTAACGCTTTCTTTTTAAGCCTTGACACTTGCTATGTTGAATCCAACCTTAAAACAAACTAGTAACTGAATGTAGGCCTACTGCAGTGAATAAGGTCTACGCTTAGTTTCCACTTTCAAAAGTTCCTGGTCTGAGACGGATACACAAACACAGAGACAAACACAGATGCCTGTGGTAAGAGCAAGCACTGAGGCTGTTGAGAAATCGCCTCCTCCCTCTGCTGTAGCCCACAATCACTCAGCAACTGCACATTTCATGAGAGCATATTGCTATACGTGCACCAGCAGCCTGTTTTTGTACATTTTGATTTATTTTTAGCAACCAAAAATTACATATTTGCATGGGTTTTAGCAGAAATTTTATTTGTTTTTCTGTATTTGGCAGACGCTTTAATACCAACCTACAGTGCCTTTAAACTGTATTTTATCAGTTGCACAAGAACTCATAACTTGCGCAAATTAGCATAACTTAAGAAATTAGCCAACTGATGAGAAATGAGAAAAATACGTGGGAAAATTATGGTGAGACGTGCCAATATGAGCTCAGATAACACGCAGCATGGGGACAATGCAATGCATGCTGAGGAATTTCCCTGCATATTAAGCAGAGGAAGCGAGGATGATAGGGGTGTCGGCGGGTGGGAGGATGTGGCCTAACAAAACAGCATGCTAGACAAACTAAATACGAGAAGAGGAAACGAAACAGAAAGCGAGAAAAACTTTGCTCAGCATTACATGCTGAAAGAGGCAAACAGCTCAAACATTTTACATTTATCACATAGACGCACCGCTTTGGCGATGGCACCCTTCATGGTGCCAGAGAGGGCAGCGGCCATGCCGAAGCGGCCATTGTTGAGGATGTTCATGGCCACTTTGAATCCACCTCCAACCTCTCCCAGCACACACTCTGCAGGGACACGCACGTTCTCAAAGTACACTTCTGCCGTGTTGGACGCTTTAATGCCCATCTTTTTCTCAGGAGGACCGCTGAGAGACAAAAAAAAATGAGATGATACATTTAGAAAGAACAACAGATAAAGAAAAAAAAAGAAAGATGATGACAGAGAAGGGAAATGGTCAGCTCAAAAGATTACTGATTAGAAAATTGCTAAGAGGCGAAACAAGCACTAACTGCGTGACTCCTCCGAAGCTCCTCTCCACAATGAACGCTGTAATTTTGTCCTTCATCTCCCCGGTCTTTTCATCCTTCATGGGAGTCTTTGCAAACACAGTGAAGATCTCAGCAATCCCTCCATTACTATGAGAGAGGAGGCAAAGAACCTGCTTATTATTAATGATATAATATGATGGGGTCTTCAACCTTTTTCAGGCCAAGGACCCCCTTTGTGGATAGAAAGATAGAAAAAAAAAGAGCACATTACTTATTGTATATAAGTGATGCCCGTTCACACCAGGGATGAAAACTATAAAGTTTTAAAGGGTTACTCCACCCCAAAATGAAAAATTTGTCATTAATCACTTACCTCCATGTCGTTCCAAACCCGTAAAAGCTTCGTTCGTCTTCGGAACACAATTTAAGATATTTTAGATGAAAACCGGGAGGCTTGTGTCTGTCCCATTGATTGCCAAGTAATTACCACTGTCAAGGCACAGAAAAGTATGAAAAGCATCGTCAGGATAGTCCATCTGCCATCAGTGGTTCAATCTGAATTTTATGATGCGACGAGAATACATTTTGTACGCAAAGAAAATAAAAATAACAGCTTTTTTTCAACAATTCTTCTCCTCTCTGTCTCTTCGTGTCACTGTAGCGCCATTTTGGAGATTATTCACTGAACGCAAACTGCGTACGCTCTTCTGTATCAGCGGCAACACAAGGATGCACTATTTTCGTTCAAATCAAAGCGTAAATACATGTAGAATACGTATCCTTGTGTTGCGGCTGATACAGAAGAGCGTACGCAGTTTGCGTTCAGTGGATAATCTCCAAAATGGCGCTACAGTGACGCGGAGAGACAGAGAGGAGACGAATTGTTGAAAAAAAGTCGTTATTTTTATTTTCTTTGCGTACAAAAAGTATTCTCGTTGCTTTTTCATACTTTTCTGTGCCTTGACAGTGGTAATTACTTGGCAGTCAACGGGACAGTCACAAGCCTCCTGGTTTTCATCTAAAATATCTTAAATTGTGTTCCGAAGACGAACAAAGCTTTTACGGGTTTGGAACGACATAGGAGTAAGTGATTAATGACACAATTTTCATTTTGGGGTGGAGTAACCCATTAATTATCTTTTTAATTATATGACAATAGGAAAGTCCACATCCAAACTACACAAACAATAACACCACAGAGGAACGATTTTACTAGAAACACTTTCAGGATTTTTCCAGCTGCTGAATGACAGAATCCACACAACTTGAGCATTTAAAGCAATAAACTACAAAACGGCAGTGCGTGGTTATAATAAAAAGAACCGTATTGTGTGTTGGTGTGGACGCTAATATAATTATCATTATAGTTATTTTCACAATTAGCATTCTTGGTGTGAACAGGCCTTAAGCCTGGACTATAACAGCATGCATACCATACTATTTTAATGTATTTACATACTTTATTATTACGCTTACATAAATAATGATAATTTATTTATTCACATACTTGTACAGTTTAATTAAGTTTTACTTGTGAGAGGCAGAGCTCAAAGAAACATTTAACTAAACTTCGACTTTAGCGTTGGTGTAAGTTGATATAATACTGTATTTTTGTTTTTGCGAAACACGCTATCACATTTTCCATTTCTTTTTTCTTTACCTTATTTTTGTGAGAGACGCTTCTTCATTTAAAATTTGTTGTCATGCAGTTGCTAAGGTATTCTTAGTTGTTTATAGTGTTATTCTAAAGTGTTCTGGAAATTTCTTGACAGCTATATCCGATGTCTCTAATATTCTGGTCTCCTATTCATTATAAATCTATGGGATCTCTCAGACAAAAATTATTTCATATTAATTAGAAAAGTAGCAGAACACCTCACCTCATCGAGCTGCACAATTTAATTGTATCAGGCAAGCGTGTTAACGTTTAATACTTAAGTCAGAGGTTTAAGAAAATCCCCTTAGCCTTCAGTTTGAGCAATAAAAAACATAATGCTAAGCTCCACTGAGTACAACAGTTCTTCACACTACTAAACTTGGTATATTTAGTTACTCATATGCATTTATGAGTTGCCAAAATACAATGTGAAAGTTCCCTGGTTGTTACTAGACTCTGAGGAACACACATGAAATATGCAGATATCTTTGATACAGAAATCACGTTGTCATACCAAGACAAGAAAACCCCTCACAAGCACATAATCAGCTCACTGACCAGAAACACTGTTTTGAATGACTGTACAGCTGAGAGAAGCAATTAAAAGTGAGATGACCTAATCCAAGTGGACATGGACCAGCCTTTGATATGTTTAGTGATGATGCCCCCTAGTGGCCACAAAAGATGTGGACATCCTTGCCACCCATGTGTGGGTGTTTGTGTGTATTTGTTAAGAGTAAGGTCACACACACACACACCTGATCCAGATCTTGCTTCCATTCAGGGTGTAGTACTGGCCGCAGGGGGAGTGAACTGCGTTGGTTTTAATGGAGGCTGCATCAGAACCGCTCGCTGGTTCAGTAAGACAGAAGGCAGCAATGTGCTCTCCTAACAGAAACACACAAGACAGAGTTATTATTTAACAACCACAGACAATATTAAAGGTACAGTTCACCCATAAATGAAAATTCTGTCATCATTTACTCACCCTCAAGTTGTTCCAAACCTGTGTGAATTTCTCTCTTCTGCTGAACACAAAAGAAGATATTTTGAAGAATGTGGGTAACCAAACAGTTTAAAACAACATTGCAGAAGTTAATGGGGACCAGCAATGCTTACTCACAGTCTTAAAAATATCTTTTTTCATATTCAACAGAAAAAAAACATACATCACATCGCTTGGAACAACCCGAGAGTGAGTAAACAATGACAATTTTCAATTTGGCATGAACCATCCTGAACTATTCCTTTATGAGTGGTCACCTATTATGGGGTTTTCAATGTCAGATTCTTAAAATTTTTAAATTTGGTCTGCTAATCTTGAATGTTTTGTTAAAATACTTGAATATTTGTGAAAAGTGTAGCCACTGTGCACTTCCAATTAAGTTTAGTCTAGTTTGCATTAGTTTTTATATCAATATAATAGTTGGTTTGGCGTGAATTGACAGTGAACTAAGAGAAAAGATAACTGGACCAGATCCAGACATATTTTAAACGTCTATAAATATTTTGACATTAAAAAAAGCTTTTGTCATACTATTGCACAATGTTTGTTTATAATGCCTTAAACATTCCTATATTTTATAAAGTGTGCTCAACATTAATAAATTACTTTTTAAATCATAGTTTGCACTCATGTGTATGATAATTAATCATTAGCAAATTTTTCACAATCATGACAACCATTCCATTTGGAATATTTGTGTCTGGCTTTGTATGTAAATAAGTAAATGTACCCTTTTGTAATATAGGATGAAACACTCATCCTATCATAGATAAATTCACAAACTTATTAAAGTAAGCAGCACTAACAATACAAGAATTCATTCAAAATATGCACAAATATTATGGCTATACCTAAGTTATATGTTAAGTCACAGTCACAACTAAACATTGCTGCAGTTGCTATGTGTACTCTTCACATTATCAAACATATTGTAGCTCACTCACCAGTGGCCAGCTTTGGAAGGTACTTCTCTTTCTGCTGGGGGTTACCAAAAAGCAGGATGCCTTTGAAGCCAATGGACTGATGGGCACCAAGAGTGATGCCCACACCTAGATCATGCATCCCAACAATCTCCACCAGCCTGGCATACTGTAAACAGAGCAGGTATATGCATTCATTTCATGTTTATCTCTAGGTTTCTATTTGTTCATGTCTCTACCTCTTACCCAAGTGAGAGAAAATTGAGAAAGGATTGGTCATCTTACCTGTGTGTTGGTGAGGCCAACGCCACCTAGTTCTGCAGGCACCTGAAGACCAAAAGCTCCCATCTCCTTCAGGCCTTCCATCGTGTGCTCCTCCACCTTCTCCAGAGCATCATTCTTCATGGGGTCATTCACTTCCTGGAAACACACATAGGCAAATAAAAAAAGAAAAAGACAGTTAAAGTAATGGACGCAATGCATGTCGACTGCCTACGCTTCTTCTAAAATCTCAGTGTCATACGAGGTACAGTAAACATAACATTTTATTATACCATATTAAAAAAAATGTTATGGTGGTAATGAAGCTTTAAATACCTTATAGATTAGATTGTATCAATATTGTTTTGTCCACTTATGGGATACTTCCTCAAGATTTAATTCTGAGCTTAATTTTCTCACATTTGTCCATTGTTTGAATTTTCAGTGATATGTACAATGAGCTTTTTCAAATATTTAAGGGAATATCTCCAGAGTGAGGAAAAGGGCTAAGAAAGTCACTCTGGACCCCTCACACCCAGCTCACTCTCTCTTTGAACTGATGCCCTCTGGCCGGTGC
>JAFVLL020031015.1:0-16047 GCA_021397915.2 Tor tambroides
ACACACACACACACACACACACACAAATGTATATATAATATATACACACACACACTTACATAAATGCATACAAATAGAATTATTTATTTTTAAATGAATAATAACAACAAATAAAAAAAAAAGGCCGTAAAAAATCATAGAAATTTGTCTAAACAACTTACTTCAGGCACTTAAGCAGAAGACTTCACATCAAAAGGTTTTTTTAAGATCATGAAAAACATGAAATGGAGTGGAATGAGTCCACACATGCCATGTGTGCTAAAGGACATTCTGGTCTGGGCATGACGGGACGCACAAATCATGCAGATCCCAAGATGCCACGCGATGAGATCACACGGCTCCTGTCATTTCTTTCAAAGCTCTTTTTTTTTTTTTTTTTTAGAGGTTTTACATAATATTGGTGTCCGCAGTGGGTTCTGCCGCCTCTATCATTTAGACCCAGGCTGCCTGGAGATCTACGACATCACCATTAGACTGTGAGCCAATTAATTTCATCTCTTCTCCAGCATTCAGATATGAAAGCGCTGCCATCAGGAGAAGGGAGCCACAATTTTTACATCTCACCACATTCCAGCGTCTGCCCCCCAAAAATGCAATTACACGGCTGCGAGCGTGCGAGGAAGAGCAGACAGAGAGAGAGAGAGAGGGGCAGGATGAGTGGATGGCAGCCCAGTTTCTGCCTCTGTTAATGGGTAAGTTGTTTTCTGGCTCTCTCCATCATCCGAGAGGGAAGAGCCCGGCTCTACAGCAACTTCAAAGCAACGGACAACAGTCTCTCCATTTCTGCGGCTGATTGCTGAACAACATCCAGACACATGTCCTGCACTGCAACCTAGATTTCTGGAGCACATGGACACATAAAAAGGCCACATCCTTCATTTTAATTTTAGTTTCTTCTCTTGAAGTCAGCTTATAATGTTATTCAAGGTTTCTTGGACCAAAAGCATGTTTCTCAGTCTGCTCTGTTTGAGCTACAAGAATAATATATTAAATCATATTCTTTGGTAACAATAAGTGAAGTTTTACTTTTCTAAGCAAAAAAAAAAAAAGATGATAAAATGAAATAAAAAAAAGTTCTCTAGGTTATATCATATGAGTTAGGTCAAAAGTAATCTAAAAGTAATCAAAAAAGTAGTCACAATACATTACATATCGTGAGATTAGATTACTTTATTCTTCACAAATTACAATTCTGTAGTGTGTGTGTGTACATACACATAAAGATCAATATAATATAAATGACATATAGATAAATAGCTAAACAGAACACTACTAAATAGATACACGTATAGTAAATAGGAGGTGGTTTATGTTAAATAAAATGTTTGTGGCCTTTACAAGCTGAAGTATGCCTACACAGTACATCAAACTCTTATTTTATGCCCGAAGAAACCTGATTTCCATGACGCGTCCTTCTAAAGCAACACACAAACTCATCTCTGCTTCATTTCTTCATCTAATCAGGACGCTTGACTAATTCTAATAGGTTTTAAGAGTGAATCTGACAGCACAGCTCACAAAGAAGACTGACCGCTGCTGCCTCCCTCCATCCTAAGGAGCTTATTGAAGAAAAACACATTAAAAATGCAAGTTCTAACACGTCTGACATGGGGGTCACGAGCTGTTATCAGAAATATGTGTCAGCGTGCCAGATTATGGAGATTTTTTTGAGCTGCTGGCTGATAGAAATATAAACATCACGCCAGTCATCTTCTGGGACTAATCTGCTCTGGGGACGGCACAACAATTGACCAACTGACCAACAACCAAAGAATATTAAACATCTGCTATTACACAGCAGGGCTGTGTATCAATACAGATATCTGAATTCGATTCAAATATAATTACACTCCTTTCAGCAACATTTGAATGTATCTTAGTTAAAATGTCCATTTTGTACATATTGTCCATTCACGTACATATGAAACAAATTCTCTCAGCTACTGTAAATTATATAAAAAACCTTGAAAACAGGTAAGTACAAATAATTTTTTTAAATACTAATTGTTAAACTCACATAAAATAGTATAAAATTGGTCTAATGACTAAAAATGGATCTTTATAATGATTCATTAAAAGAATCAGCTCACAAAATATTTGTTTGTAAATTAGACTACATGGTTACCTACTACTGTATGTTTGTGAATCACTTCAAGAATCAGTTCATACGAATCATTTGTTTGTGAATTGGACAACACTGATTGTAGGATGTGTTTCTGATTTCACTAAAAAGGTCTGGCTCATAAGAGTCATTTCTTCATGAATCTGACTACACTTCTTGTTTGGTATGTTTCTGATTCTGAGATTGTTTTTTGTTTAAAAAATTTGGTTCGTAAGAATAATTTGTGAATTGAGCTACACTGGTTGTGTTGCATGTTTTTGATTCACTAAAAGAATTGGATCATGGAATTGTGAAATGGACTACACTGTGTGGTGTGTTTTTTAATTTAATAAAAAAATGGTTCATAAGCACCATTTGTTTGTAAATTACACTGCACTAGTTGCTAGGACTCAATGTTTTCATTTCCTAAAAAAATTCTGCTCATAAGAATCATTTGTTTTGTGGGTTGTGCTCAATGTTTTTGAATCACTAATAAGAATCGATTCAGAAGAATCATTTGTTCATGAACAAGACTACACTGGTTGCCTAGTATGTTTTTGATTCACTAAAAAGAATCTATTCATAACAGTCACTTGTTCATGAATTGTACTACACTGGTTGCATAGTATGCTTTTGATTCACTAAAGAGAGTCAGTTCACAAGAGTCAGTTGTTTGTGAATCAGACTATACTGGGATGCCCTCAACGTTTTTGATTCACCAAAAAGAACTGGTTCTTAAGAGTCATTTATTCACAAATTGTGATTACTATTCTAGTTGATCTGGTAAAAAAAAAAAAGTTGGTTCTTGGGATTTTAAGAACCAATACCATGACAGTTCAAATGAAGAAACAATATTTTTACCTTGCCCTACCAAGTTTATTTGCTGTAAGACAGAAGATTCATGAAAATCTGATACATACTGCACACAAAAATGACAAAAGTTCCTACTTTGAGAATAAACTGCTTAGTGACTATACTAGATAGTTCTAGTCAAGACTATGTCAGTCATATCTGGCCTTCCTTCAGAAGCTGAAGTTCATAAAAACCTGCAGGCCTTGTGTCTCCATGGACAGGTCAGGGTGCAATGCTTCAGGGACGCCCGCGAAGCGTCTGCCCGGCAGGAACGCCGGTCTCTGCGGTGCTTAAACGGGTTGCGAGATAACAAATCCTTTCTTTTGGAGTCTGCAGCCGGAATCCTCAAAGCGAGATTCACCCACGGTTCCCTGCTCACAAAAGAAAGGACAGCAGCGCTGCAGCCGCACACTAATAAAAGACTGAATTTAACAAACAGATGCAGGAGTTCACCTTCACAGCACTGACACCAGAGGAGACAAAATACTTCAATCAACAGCTCTCTTCCAGTGACCTCCGTGAGCCGCGGTATTATTTCACACTGCCATATCCATTTCAGACACGCAGGACGCCATGAGAGAGAATGTATTTCCCTTTGAGAGCTGACGGATAGTGTTTTTACAGGGTTCTCACACACAGAAAGCATTTTATGGATGAGGTCTGGAGCGAAAAGACCTTCGGCGGTGTTTTCTGCTGTGCGGCCCTCCGTTGGCCCGTAAGATCGGTTTCCACCCTGTTACTGCACTTCAAGTTCAGTTCTGCCACCAGACCTCTATAAAAACAGACAGTTTTCTTTATTAAGTCACATAATAAAAGTGAAGAAGTACTCGAAGAAAACTAATCTGCTCTGGAAGATCCAGAAAGTGTTCACTACACAGGGGGTTGGTACAATTTTTTATGTTTTTGAAAGAAGTCTCTTATGCTTACAACCCGAATTCTGGAAATGTTGGGACATTTTTTAAATTTGAATAAAATGAAAACTAAAAGACTTTCAAATCACATGCACCAATATTTTATTCACAAGAGAACATAGAGAACATAACAAATGTTTAAACTAGGGCTGGGCGATAAGTCGCATGTGATATGCATGCGCATCTCGTCAGTAAAGGCGGTTCCTTGATTAGCGGTAAATCTCTGTCACCTGTTTTCAAATGGAGCGGCATTAAATACACAGAGCCGTAGTTCACTGACAAGCTACGCAATATCACGTTCAATATCGCTGATATATCGCCTTCGATATTGAACGCGATATTGCGATCCAGGCCATCAGTGAACTACGGCCTGGCTTCATTTAATGCCGCGCTCATTTGAAAAACAGGTGACTTGAGACACGTAGTAATCAAGGAACCGGCTTTACTGACGAGATGCGCATGCATATCACATGCGATATATCGCCCAGCCCTAGTTTAAACGGAGAAATTTTACACTTTTATCCACTAAATGAGCTCATTTCAAATTTGATGCCTGATACAGGTCTCAAAAAAGTTGGCACGGGGGCAACAAAGGGCAGAAAAAGCAAGAAATTTTTGAAAAGATTCAGCTGGGAGAACATCTAGCAACTAATTAAGTTAACTGACATCAGATCTGTAACATAAAAAGGATGTCTTAGAGGTAGAGTCTCTCAGAAGTAAAGATGGGCAGAGGCTCTCCAATCTTTGAAAGAGACTGTGGAATACTTTAAAAACAATTTTCCTCAATGTCAAATAGCAAAGGCTTTGCAAATTTCATCATCTACAGTGCATAACATCATCAAAAGATTCAGAGAAACTGGATAAATCTATGTGCGTAAGGGACAAGGCCGTGGTCTTCGGGCCCTCAGACGACACTGCATCACTCATCGCCATAATTCTGTCATTGACATTACTAAATGGGCCCAGGAATACTTCCAGAAACCACTGTCGGTAAACAATCCACCGTGCCATCTGCAGATGCCAACTAAAGCTCTATCATGCAAAAATGAAGCCATATGTGAACATGGTCCAGAAGCGCCATCGTGGTCAGACGAGTCCAAATTTGACATTCTTTGTTGGAAATCACAGACGCCGTGTCCTCCGGGCTAAAGAGGAGGGAGACCTTCTAGCGTGTTATTATCGTTCAGTTCAAAAGCCAGCATCTCTTGATGGTATGAGGGTGCATAAGTGCATACGGTATGGGCAGCTTGCATGTTTTGGAAGGCACTATGAATGCTGAAAGGTATATAAAGTTTTTAGAGCAACATATGCTCCCCTCCAGACGACGTCTATTTCACATACTGCAGCTATTACAAGAGCATGGCTTTGTATTAGAAGAGGCCGGGTGCTGAATTGGCCAGCCTACAGTCCAGATCTTTCACCTATAGAGAAACATTTAGTTTTCATTTTATTCAAATTTAAAAAAACGTCCCAACATTTCCGGAATTTGGGTTGTACTTGTTCAAAAATGCAGTAAAAACAGAAATATTTTAAACTATTATTACTATTTAAAATAACTGGTTTATATTTTAATATATTTTAAAATGTAGTTTATTCCTGTGATGCAAAGCTGAATTTTCAGCACCATTTTTCCAGTCTTCAGTGTCACAATCATTCTGTATGCTGATTTGCTGCTCAAGAAATAGCCTAAATATTTATTTATTATTATCAATGTGGAAACAGTTATGCTGGAAACTATAGCCTAATACTTTTTTAGGATTCTAGGATTCTTTAGGATTCTAGAAAGTTCAAAAGAAAAGCAAATATTTAAAATAGAAATCTTCTGTACTACTTTATAAATGTCTTTACTGTCACTTTTTAACTTAATACATCTTTGCTGAATAAAATTATTTTATTTCAATAAATTATACACACACATCTTACTGACCCCAAACTGTAACTGCTTCAGATTAGTTTGTGAAATTTTTCAATAAAAGTGAAAATAAATGCCACTTGTTTAATGCACATACATTTTACAATTTTTAATTCTTAAGCATTTAAATACTTATTGGGAACACTTCATATAGGCTAAATCATATGAAATAGCCTATTATGTCACTTAATAAAAGTTCACATATCACAACCATCTGCACTACTAAATTAACCCTAAAAACCTGAGAGAAAAACACAGAGGGCGCTTTACTTCTAGTTGTCATTCACGTCCACACACTGAAATCTTTAGTAAAAATCAAATTAATAGAATAGCAGCTCATAGACACCCCATTTAAAAAGTCAATTTGAGCTGTGTTTTCCACTGCGCAGCGCTCTGCTGTCCGTAAAATCCTTTTCAACTCTGTCACTGCATCCGTTTACAGCATTTCAAGTGCATCTTTGACACAAGACCTCATTATTAAGTCGCAAATAAAAGTTTAAACATCATAACTATCAGTGAAACTCGAAAAGAAAACTAATTAAATAGCAGCTCAAAGCCACATCACTTAAATAATCATTTTCAGAAGATTTCCAATATATCTGTCTGATGGTCCGTGGATGTTTGGTTTTTTTTACTGATACTACATCTGTTTACCAGGTTATTCATGCATGAAACTGCCACATATCAAGACAGTTATCAGTGAGAATAAAAGAAAAAAGTAATATTAAAACAGAAAAGTAATCATAAAAAGCCATTGTGTGCTCAAGGAGAAAAACACAGAGGCCGTCTTGGCTTGTAGTTGTTATTCCACATGCAGAAATCTTTCATAAAATCACAAATTTAAAGATACTCATTTAGAAAGTCATTTTCAGTGGTGCTTTCTACTGTGAGACTCTCCAGATATGCAACAGCATTTTCAACCCTGTTACTGCATCTGTTTACTGTCATTCAAACATAAACTACCACAAAACCTCTTTAAAAACAGACATTGTTTGATTCATTAATTTACCTTTACGTATGATGACAGTGAGAATAAAATAAATAAATAATATTAAGAACCTTTTTGTCTGCTCAGGGAGAGTGAAATAGGTAGACTTGGCTTCTAATTGTCATTCCAAATGCTGAAATCTTTAGTAAAATCACATGAATTAAACAGCATGTCAGAGATACTCATTTAGAAAGTAGCTTTCAGTGGTGCTTTCCCCAATGTGATTCTCCGGTGATTCGCAAGATCATTTTCAACCCTGTTACTGCATCTGTTTACATTCACTCAAGAATAAACCACCAGAAAACCTCTTTAAAAACAGACATTGTTCCTTTTTTGAGTCAGTCTTTACATATCCCAGCATCTATCAACGGCACTTACTGATAACTATTCGTACAAAGGCATCACATGCTAAAGAAAGACACAGAAGGCTTCAAGTTGTCATTCCACACACTAAAATCTTTCCAAAGAATCACATGAATTAAACAGCGTGTCATAGACAACTACGCTATTTAGAAAGTTAATTTCAGTGGCACTTTCCATTGTGTCTCCGTAAGAACTTTTTCAACCCTGTTACTGTATCCATTTACTGTCATTCAAGAGTAAACCACAAAAGAACCTCTAAAAAAACATTGTTCATTTTATTACCGCAACTTTACATATCATGACAGCTAGGCCTATCTGTGACAATAAAAGAAAAAAGTAATATTAAAAACTCTACGCCCAGGCAGAGTAAAATAGAGGCAGACTTTACTTCTAGTTGCCATTTCCACACGGTAAAATCTTTTGTAAAATCACATGAATTTAAACTGCGTGTCATAGATACCCACGTAAAATATTTTCAATATTGTTACTGCATCTGTTTACTGCCATTCCAGCTTAAACCACCACAAATCCCTCTTTAAAAAAAGACATTGTTTTGTTTATTAATTTACCTTTACATATGATGACAGCTATCAGCGACATTAGTGTTGATTTGATACGTAAGATCATTTTCAACCCTGTTACTGCATCTGTTTACCATCATTTAAGCATAAACCAAAACAAAACCTTTATAAAAACAGACATAGTTCCTTTTATTAAGTCACCTTTACGCATCACAACAGCTATTAATGGTACTAATGGTAAAAAGTCATCATGTGCTCAAGAAGAAAGGCACAGAGGCCATCTTGGCTTCTTCTTGTTATTCCACATGCTGAAATCTTTCATAAAATCACATGAATTTAAACAGCATGTCATAGATAACTATTTAGAAAGTCAACTTCAGTGGCCATTTACATTGTGAGACTCTCTAGTTGTACGTAAGATATTTTTCAACCCTGTTATGGCATCCATTTATCATCATTTGAGCATAAACCACTGGAAAACCTCTATAAAAACAGATATTGTTCCTTTAATTAAATCGCTCTTTACGTATCATGACAGCTATCAGCGGCACTAACAAAAAATAATTGTAAAAAGCTGTCATGTGCATGAGGAGAAAGTCACGGAGGCCACCCTGTCTTCTAGGTGTTATTCCACACACTGAAATCTTTCGTAAAAATTGCATGAATTTAAGCAGCATGTCATACATACTCATTTAGAAAGTCATTTTCAGTGGTGCTTTCTAATGTCAGACTCTGGTTGTATGCATTTCAACCCTGTTACTGCATCTGTTTACCGTCATTCAAGCATTAACCACCAAAAAAACCTCTATAAAAACAGACATTGTTCCTTTTAATAAGTCACTCTTTACATATCATGACAGCTATCAGCAGCACTTACAGAAAACGAATGGTAAAAATCAGTCATGTGCTTGCGGAGAAAGACACGGAGGCCATCCTGGCTTCTAGTTGCCATTCACCTCCACACGCTGGCAGTTTTATAATAATCAAATGAATACAATAGCATCTCATAAATACCCCACTTAAAAAGTCATTTTCTCCGGCTGCAACGTGTTTCGCTGTCGATCGCGGTGAGGCGTGAATGAGCAACATGTTTAATTCAGATGCAAAGCAATTTGCAGGCAACTCATTCCCTCACACACACACACTTTGCGAGGACACAAGCATCTTAAAGTCTTCTGCCAATGAGATACTAACCCACACAGTTTAAGCATTCACACACTCACACAGAGAAAAAAAAAATCCTAGCAGAGGACACATACCTCCACTTATGACCTGGAGTTTCATTTACTGTACGCGAGAGTCATTTCTCCATATTTATCCCAGTAAATCGTGTCGCATTTATTACTGCTACGCTTGCCGGCACTCTATTACAGCAAGGTCCAGATTCAGCTCTGGCAGGAGATCGGCTCGGCGATAGAGAAAGTTATTACAAAGATTTCAGGCGTGGAGCGGCCAACCCCCAGTGTGGACGGTTATGCCGGGCCGGAGAGTCGGGAAAGAGCCTGGGGGATTAGAGAGAGCTGCGCGCACACAAGGTCGACAATCCGGGCAGGTGACAAATAAGAGGAACTCACAGTAAGAAGACAGCAACGCAAAAGCCATCATTCTTCATGATTAGCATTCGAGGCACACAGCGGTACGCTAATGGTTGGAAAATATACTACCGCTGTCTTCGCTTTAAAAAGGTCAGCAGTTGACCCCTATATGCTGAATATTGAGAGGAGGGGGGTTAGCATGCTACTATTACCGATGACATATTAACTGGACTGAATCCCACATACTTCACATAATAAGGGTGGTGCGCCATTCAGAACTGAATTAAGAGTGACTTTTACATCGCAGGTCAGTCCCTCAATTTGAACTGAGGATGCAGAATTGCAATCTGAATTTCAATGTCAGGAAGTAGAATTCAGTGAAAAGAAATATAGATAGGCTTGATAGATAGACAGACAAACAGACAGATGACAGAAGGGCAGACAGGAGGATGTACAGAAAGGATAGATACAAGAAAGGATAATGAAAGACAGAAGGATAGACAGAGGAACAGACAGATAGAAGGATGAACTGACAGTTAGACAGACAGAAGGACAAACTAATATAACCTCCTGAGACCCCCCCCAAAAAGCTTTGTGAATTTAGTATTTTTTCATGTCATTACATTGTTTAGACTAGAGCATAAGGAAAAAAAGGAAAAATAACATTTTTGAAAAATTGTATTCATATTTTATTCTATGTCCTCTGTAGAGGACACTAGGACTTTTTCTAAAAATAAAATGGCATGAATAGACATCAAAAAGGCAAAAACAATGGGATTTTTTTTAAAATCACCAATCAATTTTTAGGTTTCAGGATTTTTTTTTACTAAACTTTGTTTAAGGATGATTCTCAACTATGTTATAAAATATATAACAAAATGATTTGATATACCATTTTGTTTTATGCAATGTGTGTAAAAATTTCCATAAACTGGTTTTCCCATTAAGCACAGTGTATCTATACACTGTATCTAATTTGCATATTAATGTGTTGCTGTTGGAACAGCATGTTGAAAAAATAATTGTCATAATGGGAGTAATAATTGGCCAGATTTTCATAATAATATCTAATATTTCATAAGCAAATTGATATAAAATTTATTTTCCTATTCAATTGTTATGTCTCCCAAAATGCGTAATCAACATGCTTTTAGTCCTGGTGTCCTCTACACAGTGGACATGTATGAAATGATGTCCTGTTTCATAACAGGATGTCATATTTGAATTTGAAAACCCATAACATTTTCCTGAAATGTTGCTTTATGACAAACAATTTGAAAATTATTCAGATTTAAATGACAATTACAAAATACAATCATATTTCCATAAGGATGTAACATTTTTCACTAAATTAAATTTAGCCATCTGTAAACACCTAGGAGAGGGTGTGGTCATGGTGAAACTTCCAAACATTTAGTATCTCTAAAAAGCCCCGAATGTGCTCTGTACAGGACATCCAGACTGTGACATGTGAGGTCTCAGAGAAATTTACTAAATGTCACATAATGTCCACTACAGAGGCAAAAACTCCATAGCTGGGTCTCAGGAGGAGATAGGATATAAGGATAGACAGAAGAATAGAAAAGAGGATAGACAGAGAGACAGACAGACAGATAGAGAAGGACGGACAGAAGGTACAGACAGACAGATGGAGGGATAGATAAATAGAAGGATAAACTGACAGATACAGACAAAAGGATAGACAGGGATAAACAGACATCAATCAATCGATCGATCGATCGATAGATAGACGGACAGACAGACGGACAAAAGGATATGAGGATAGATTAAATAACAGGATAGACAGGATAGATAAAAGGATAGACAGAAGGATAGATAGTATGACAAATAGAAGAACAGACAAAAGGACACAAAAGGATAGATATAATGAAAGACCAAAGGACAGACAGACAGACAGACAGGCAGAAGGATAGACAGACAGCAGGATAGATAAAATGATAGATAAAAGGATGAATAGACAGACAGACAGACAGACAGACAGATAGATAGATAGATAGATAGATAGATAGATAGATAGATAGATACAAGGATAAACTGATAGACATAATAATATAAGGACAGACAGAGATGAACAGATAAAAGGACAAACAGAAGGATAGACAGTAGGACAGACAGAGAAGAATAGAGCAAAGGATAGACAGATACACAAAAGGAGAGATATAATGATAAACTGAAGGACAGATAAAATGATAGACAGAAGAGTAGACAGAAGGATAGATAAAAGGATGAAGACAGACAGACAAACAGACACTTGGACAGAAGGATAGATAGAAGGATAAACTGATAGATAAAAGGACAAATAATGTGGCTAGAAGGATAGACACACAGAAGGACTTTTGGACATCAGCAGAAAAGGACAGTAATTTTACAGGAAGAGCAAGTTAGAACAGTTTGAATGAATTTTGATTTGGAAAGAGCATCTGCACTAAACGACTATAACTCTGCTAAATTCCCCACAGAGGGGCGGCAGTGGTGTCAGCATCCACCTCTGTATCTCCACAGGTCTAAAGCTCATCCTGTGGGCCTGGCCAGTTAAAAGGGTTCACAGCCTTCACGTAATCCTCAGCACAAGCAGGTTCAGTTCAACACGGGTCTCTGTTTCACTCTGATAGCAGTGGAGATGAGTAGGTGATCACAGTGTGTGTGTGTGTGTGTGTGTGTGTGTGTGCGCGTGTGCGTGTGCGTGTGCGAGCAAGCCGAGGGAATTCAATCTCCCTCGCAGGCACGAGCGGACAGGCGGGCAGATAGAACAGCAGCATCCCAGAATAACCCCGGAGGTATCCATGAATGAAATGACAGGATTACACAAGCATTCGAAATCCCGTTGAGATCCCAGATAATGCTGTTTACCGTCGCATGTCACACCCGTGGCGGGGGGAGGAGTCAAACTGTTTGGCTAATGAAAATATGGAAGAGCTTTTCAGAGTCGCCGAGCAGAAAATTCAAACCTGCGGGTCAAAGTCCGACGCTGCGGTTGTTAATGTGGTGATTTCCTCTGGAAACGTGCTAAATGAGGGCGGCTTCATGACGGTTTACAAATACCAATAATCTGGTGTCAACAGGCCCGATCGCTGACAGTAATTTGTGCTCAAGCGGTGGGACTCTTGTGCTGAGAATGAGACATCGTCAGACCATAATTACTGAAAAATGCCAGTTACAGAAACCATTCATTTAATGCTATATTCGAACACACGCAAAACAAAAACATATGTGAGACAGCAGAGCCAAGAAACATCTGAGAAGACAAAATGTGTGTGGGTGCGTTTATATCAGTTTGCCAACAAATTGAAACCATTGTGGCTCTATATTTCTACTTTTACCATTTTATTGCTTTTTTGTTGTTGTTATTGTTGTTGTTTTTGACATGATGTCATGGAAAAACATTTGCACTTACAAAAAAGTAACAAACAAGTACCATGGTATTCCCATTTTGGACTGCTGTATTCTTGGAAGTACCATAGTAATACCATGGTGTGTGAAGTTCAGTACCCTTACAAAAGAGTATTGTGCAGTACCACAGTACAAAAATGGTACTTGATGACAACACTATGGTACTTGGAAATGTACCTTGGTACTGAAATTCATGTACCATGGTAATACCATGGTATTTTTGGAAGTGCATGGTACTTCCATGATACATGTCCAAAATACCATGAAAGTTACTATGTTTCGAGTACCAATAAATATCATGGCAAACACTATGGCAATCATACAGAACCATAGTATTACCATCCAATGCCATCATTTTACCATGGTATTTTTGGAAGTGCATGGTACTTCCATGATGCATGTCCGAAATACCATGGCAGTTACTAATAATATGTTTTAAGTAACAATAAATACCATGGTAAATACTGTGGTAATCATACAGTACTACAGTATTACCATCACTTTACCATGGTAAATCGTAACAGTATTTCTTTGTACTTGTGGACAACACAGTGTAAATAGTACCATGGTATTTTTGGAAGTGCATGGTATTTAATGATACATGTCCAAAATACCATGGTAGTTAAAATTATATGTCTGGGGTAATAATACATATGATGGTATATATATATATATATATATATATATATATATATATATAGTATGGTAATCATACAATACCATAGTGTTATCAACCAATACCAATACCATCACTTTACCATGGTTAATCGCTACATTCGCTACCATCACTTTAGCATGGTAAATCGTACAGTATTTCTTTAAACTTGTGGAGAACTAAGTGTATATCTCCACTGACACCAACCAAAAAAGTGGAAAATATGTTAAACTACCTCTCACCGAATAGGAAGTCAACAAAGGCTTCAGATGTTGATAACCACATTTGTGCAATGCTAAAAAAAAAAATGTGGAAAATTTGCTAAACTATCATATCCTGAAGGCAACCAATTGGAAGTCAAACAGGAAGTTAAAGGAAATTCTTGGTGTCACCGATGGCTTCCGTTTTGCTGCCTTTCAGGAAATAACAGTTTAGATTTTTTCTACATTTTACCATTATATGAGAACTTCTACATCCATTTGCCAAAAACTGGAGTCATGTGCGTATTTATTTGAAGGGTATAGTGTGGGGCAAATCTCCAATGACTTCAGGAATGTCATTCAACTTCCTGTTGAGCCTGATGACTTATGATTGGTCCCCTGTCAGGAAGTGACAGTTTAGCATTTTTCCTGACTGAAATGATCGGTGTTTACATGTGCTGGTTACTCAACGACTGTATTTACATTCTCCCTGGCAACGCTTATATATATATATATATATATATATATGTCCTAAACGCTCTTTTGCCGGAGGGATGATTTCTGTACAATAAACCTCAATGGCTCTGAATCACTCAGGCATAGAGGTAATAACAGCCTCTCATATCAGCCCGAGGAATGCAGTGACTGGAGAAATGTAGTCATGTAAGAGCTCAGACAGCGTCTGCAGTGAACAGACCTGTCATTCAGAGAGAACCAGAAGCCGCAGTGAAAACAGAACCTGGTCCTGATCCAGAGGGACTTTCTACTCGACTCACTCCAGCTGCAGATGTTTCCCATCACAAACTCTGGCTGAGAGAGAGAGAAATGGCAGAATGTGACTGAAGCCTGGTACACACTACAAGACCCATTCATAAATCAAAATTATCCACTTATATGTCCATAATACAGGATCCTGAACTTACTGTTGCGATTCACTGAGGCATGTTATTCTAAATAAAAAACAAAACAATTTGAAATCTTAATATGCCTCTGAAGTGACTTTTTGCCTGATGTTGCCCCTCTCCTCCAAATATCTAGCCTTATTTTGGTATGTAAATAAATAAATAAATACACTAAGTACATAATAAATACATATTAATTTAAAATATAAATATTGTATTTAAAATATAAAAAAATAAAAATTTAAAATTTAAATTAAGTCAAATCTTTAATCTAGCCAATTAAATCTTAATGAATAAAACCTAGAGTCAGTTTATGTCTAATATAAATAAACAAGTCAATTTCCTATTTAATAAACAAATAATAAATACATACTTAAAATAAATATATAAATAAAATTTAGAAAACTATTAAATATCAATTGATAAAACCTACTGTCAGTTCATGTTAAATGTAAATATATAAATACATACATAATTACATATTTATTTAAAATATATTATTTTAAATAAATCAGTAAATAAATAAATAAAATGTACAATCCAATTAAAACTCAATTGATCAATTAAATAAATATATAATAAATTCATGCTTATTTAAAATATTTGAAATAAATATTTTATTCAAAATATATAAATGAATAAATCAATCAAATTTACAATACCTAATAAATACATATACATATTTACTTAAAATATTGAAAATAAATATATTACTCAAAAAAATCAATCAAATTTACAATCCAATTAAAACTCAATGGATCAAATCTACTGTCAGTTTATGTCAAATGTCAATAAATAAATTTCTTAAATAAAAACATTTACTTAAAATATTGAAAATAAACATATTCAAGCAAACAATCAATTATGTAAGTCAAATATATGACGGAATTTTAGGATTGTGGCTAAAAACTACTACTAGAGTAATACTGTAGATCTTTTTATTATTGAATTATTAGTGTTTGTTTTTAGATTGAGTTTAAAATGACCTGAAAAAGCCATTTTATATAAAAACAGGAGAAATAAGCAAGCACAATTAAATATCCAATACAGACAGTAACAAATACTTTTTATCTGGAATATAATCTGATAGCCGATATAGTACCAGTACTGTATATTGTGCATCCCACCTCTGATCATCAGCCATGTAAAGCACACAAACACAAGAAACTTCAATTGTGCACTTGTTGTATTATGCACTTGGCCTTAAACGTGCAACAAATGCACAGAGGAAATGGAAAATTCCAGCTGGAAATTGTGTGTGTGTGTGTGTGTGTGTGTGTGTGTGTGTGTGTGTGTGTGTGTGTGTGTGTGTGTGTGTGTCTCACTTGACTTTGACATGAAAGTTCTGTGCCGCTGCTCCAGGTCGTCTACAGATGATTTTGGAACAGCTCAGCAATGTCCTTTTGTTTCAGCGCATAAAAACACAAACCTTTCCATTTTCATGTCCCTGAATATTGCTGATCTGAGAGGAAGTCGTTTACAGCTACAGGATCTGGATTATGTAAAGGATATAGAGCGGTGAAAAAAAATCCTCTCAGCTTCCACTGGCAGACTCTCACACTTCACACTTACAAAAAACACACGGAGCCGGAGATTAACCGTCAGCAGACGAGCCGTTTTCAAGCTCTGGCCTCAAAACTCAACGTCCAAAGCCGTGCTTTAGTAGAAAAGCTTGCCCTTGTGTGAAACGCTTTCA
>JAFVLL020031016.1:0-10352 GCA_021397915.2 Tor tambroides
ATATTTAAACTATAAACAAATGTACTGTACAGTATAACAGTGAGTGATTTCAGAAAAAGAAAGAAAAAAACATATTGGTTGCTGCTCTATGCTCCAGAAGATGCTCACAGCTCGCAAAAGTGTTTATTTCTCCCTGCTGATAGGCACCCAGACTAGCTCTTCTGATTGTCTGAAATTCTCTGATCTCTGAAGAGTGCTCGCCGTTGCATCTACAGATGCACAGATCGCTTTTGCTCCAAGTTTCACACAGATATGTGGTGCAAAAAGGAGAGTGCGCAAAACTTGTCATTTACAACTGAAAAACAGCGTTTGAGTCTCGTAGCAGCAGATTCAAGCCGTTGTCGTTATGCACTTGTGTTTGTGCTCGAAAAAGCATCCAAGAAAAAAATATATATGTAAGAAAACATTCTACAAGTGTGCAAATCTCACTGCAAGAATTCACATACTGATCTGCGGATGTACAAAATTAATCCGTGACTTCACATTTTTTGATGCAGGTGTGTGAATGTGTTTTGCACCATATTCACTGCAGCAATAGTAGCAAAACATGTGAGCGTATGCATTTCCTGATTTATGATTCGTAGAATAGGATTTGTGCACCTGCAATGAAGGATTCGAGAAGGTATAACTGTTGTGTTGTGTTTGTGGGAGAGAGAAAAAAAATCTACAAGTTTGCAACTTCAAATTTCCTGATACACACGTGTGACTATTCTCTACAACTACACATTCTGCTGTCATGGACGCTCAGTTGAATACCTACATAGTTTACTGTTGTCTTTTTGCATTATTACACACTATTTTTCCTATTTTATACTGTAAATCTGTTTTGACACAATCTGTATTGTTAAAAGTGCTATGTAAATAAAGGTGACTTGACTTAAAACATTAAAACTTTAATGTATCATTTTTAGGTTTTCATTTTGATATTTTGCTAACTTTCAACTTCTATCTTGCATTCTCAATATTATGTATTATATAACAATCAAATACATGAATTAGCTTTTCTAAACAGTTTTGTTTTTAACTATGGCTGTTTTTTTTTTGTTTGTTTGTTTTTTTTTGCCTTTCTGATCTAATTACAATTAGATGAGGAGCAGATAGTGAAGGCCAAAACAATTTATCACAGAAGGATAACAGAATCAGATTGTATTCCTCTGGAGGATTTGCTTTAGCTTTTGCTTTTGTTTACAGGAAATAACGAGCCCTCCATTGCTCTGCTGTAGTTTAAAGCACAGATGGTAGCTAATGTACTCTCTGATCACTGGGTGCCAGACATGAGCCACTTTTGATGAGTAGCTGCTAACATGTCTTACAAAATAAATAAATAAAACCACACATCATCAAATGTTACACCGCCACAAATTCTGTTACACTTCTCCTCCTTTGTGTGTGGGTGTGTGGGTGACTGGGGGAGTGAGAACAGCTAGAAACAGAAGTCAGGTACACGCAGCAAACACAGTGTGTGTGCATTTCTGGGTGAAATGATCTTTTTGAGGTGGGTCTGCATGTTCATAGTACTTCCTCTTTTGAACAGGGATTTTGTTTTTTAGTTCAGTTCAGTTGTATTGTTATGTGCTGCACTCTGTCTCTGTCTTACTAGCTCACTCTCACTTTCTCTCTCTCTCTCTCTCTCCCTCCCTCCATCTGCTCTCTTCCCTATCTGTGTCCATCTCATTTAGTCTTTCTTTCTGGATCTCCATGTTGCAGCATGATCTTCACTTTGGTTTGGGTTCTTTTCTTTCAAAGTGCTGGCGCCCTGAACTTTGTTTTTAATGGTATTCTCAGTGACTTCTCTCTTCCTCTTTCACTCTCTCTCTCATATACTTTTTACATTGTGTTGTCACCGTCATCCAGTCACATTTGCATGAATGACGTTTGTATTTCCTCCATCAGCAGCAGAAACGGCTGTAAGAAACTAAAGAGGGAAGAGGAACCAAGGGCCTTTGTGGTGAGAGAGGGTGCCACAGTCACATGCTCTTTGTCACTCTCTTGTTCTTTTTACCTCACACTGTTCCAAAGCTGGATTTTTGTTTCCACATTGTGGATTTAACTGGGCAATCTTTGGCTGCTGCCGTGTCACCTTCAAGTGCGAAGCTCTGGTGAGTGGCCTGTGATTGCACTATGTTAGAGCATGCAGACTGATCTTCTTCATATCTTTTGATGAGCTAGATAGGAATCTTTCATGAGCGTAATGATGTGATACACAGACGACAGAGCACAGATAAAGGGATATGAACAATACAAAGAACTGTACTGTTTAAATTTAACTTCTTTATTTCTGCAAGTAACTAGAGATGGAAGGTAATGTTATTTTAGTTCATATAATTAAAAAAGCCTGTGCTTTCAGCTTGTTTTCAAACCACACCATTTTTTTTCATAGTGATATAATTTGTAAATGTGCATTTGTCTAATAATATCTATCCTGTTAACAAGCTAAACTGTTAAACTGTACAGCATCAGGTTTAATGAACGTAACTGTAGAGCCGGGTTTCAAAATCGTTTTGATTTCTTTCTTCTTCTTTTTTTTGACAGTGACAAATTAATGACAAACTTTCTTAACTCTAAAGGCTAAAGAACCTCACAAGCCAAGTATCATCATAAATCTGCAATCATGTTACAAAAATGAGACAAAAAGATGAGCAAAGTTAAGTATTTTTTTAATATAAAAAAGTATCTTCACATTCCCATAAATGCGAAAATAATCTAGTCTAGGTAGGAGGTCCTTGATGCTATCGTTTTTCTAGAAATGAGTCATAACACCACCACCGTTTTCTGCTCATACTCCTCTGGTGCTTCTGCAATATGCAAATATTGACCATGTGTTCACATTAAATATGAGATTCCCACTAGACTTAAAATCAAAGCTATCTTGAAGTATCTTCACCACATTTTTACATTTCCATGATTAGTTGAGCAGAGGAAAAGACAATAGCTGTCAAATGTAAACATACTCTTAAACAGAGCAAATTCATTTTTCAAATAAATCAATAATCAACCATTTTTTTCTGCTGCTATAACATTTTCTTTTGAAGCCCATATTAGCCAACCTGCTCTAAAACACATTTTGTGAGTCCCTTTAAACAATGGTGATTTGTAATGTGGTGTGAAATCTTGGTTTCTTTAGCTTCCTATCATCAATTCAGATTGGGGGAGGAATCACTTGATCCAGAGTCCAGGCCTAATGAAAATAATAAAAAACAAAAAGGTTAAAATAATAATAATAATAATAATGAAACTGTTTCTTTTTTTAGGTAATTAGTGCGCTCCATCTCCCAGCATCACAAGGGTTGTGTTACCATGGCAACTAGAAAGCAGAGCTTTGTGAGAGCTACCGAGCCTCAGTGTTCAGCGTCTGCACAGAGAGAGGAAGAGACGCATGTTAAGGCCCCTCTCACGACTATGTATGTCCACAGCGTTCCTGCCCCTGGCCTGCAGCCATATCTTCAGGCCCAACCTGGAGCCTTGCAGGATGCAACGGTTGTACCACTGTTCCTTCCAAGGATGTGTAGCAACTCGACTCTGCCCCCTCTGACACTGCATATTGCCAGCGGGGCTGTTTTGCAACAACAAAGGCTAGTGGCTCCAGCAACCTCGGGTAGACCTAAGTCTGTTGGGAAGCATATTTGCCCACAGTGCGGTAAGGACTGTCTGAAGCCCAGCGTGCTCGAGAAACATCTTCGTTGCCACACAGGAGAGCGACCATATCCCTGCACTACCTGTGGCATTTCCTTCAAGACGCAGAGTAACCTTTATAAACACAAGCGCACCCAGGCTCATGCCCGCCTTTCCAGCGAATCCGACAAAGGCACCTTCAGCAGCCAGGAGAGCACGGAGAGTTTAAAGGACAACTGTACTAGTCCATCCTGTGAGATGAATGGCAGAGATTCAGCTGATATGAAGAGGAGCAAAGAGGTTCTTCCTGTAGTAACAATACCGAGTCAGGTAAACTCTATAGAGACTAAGCCAATGTCTATAGAATGGGCTCTGCACAATGCTGCCATGATTGGATTAAGCACAATACCAGCGCTTCAAGACAACGTAAATTCTTCGAGAAAAACTGTGGAATTATCAGATGGTGTGAAAAATAATCCTGCTCCCCAGCAGACAAGTGCACTGAGTGAGGATGGATGTACACCGCTGACTCCAAATCGTATGCCTCTTCAGAGACAGGAAGCTTTATTTTCCAAACCGTGGGATTCCCCCATGTCCCGAGGAAAATCTCAAAGCCACGACAGTACAGACTCTGGCTTCAGTGACAGTAGCGAGCATCATTCATCCAGCAGTCCTGGAGCAAGTTTGCATTATCCCAGTATGGAATCACTGACAGAAACCACTATGGAGCGGCATGAACCAGGCGCCTCCCAGACACCCTCAGAGATGACCCCTGACCCCAAATGCAAGGTGTCCATTCAGGAGAAGCAGAAGCTGGAAGAGCGCATTTCAAAGCTTATATATGAGAATAGTGTATTGGTGGACAACAAACAACTGGAAACTGTGCGGCCAAGAAAGACAATATTGTCAAAACAAGGAAGCATTGACCTTCCTGTGCCATACACTTATAAAGACTCCTTCCATTTTGAGATAAAGAGCAGCAAGCACACCTCAAGCTCACAAAATCAAGACAGCGGAGGTGGGGCAATTCATGGCTCTGTGCCTCCACAGCACTCTGCTGGCCTGGAGCATGCACCATTAACACGAAGCAGTTCTTTACCCTTCACTATGGGTAGCAAACCCACTGATGGAACAATGAATTTGAATCTTAGCAGACGGTGCAGTGCAGGGCATGTTTACCCGTTAAGGTCATTGGACCAACAAGCACCAGGTCATCGCTCACTCGTTAGGCAGGTAGCGGTAGATTGTCTGCCTACTGCAGAGGGATCCCCAGTTGAAAGAGGTAGTATCAGCAGCCTTAGCTCGGATGGAGACAGCGCTGATCTTGGAACAGAGCCAACTATAAAAGGAAACTACAGGAAGAAAGCCCGCAAATTTGACTACACAAAATGGCACACTTACAAAGGTGGGACATTTACAAAACTCTACAATAATGAGAAAGACTGTACACTGAAGGCGAAAAAGACTTCACTGAACTCTGAACAAAGCCTGGAAATTCAAATTAGCCAACAGAGGGACAATGGATCCGTGTCTGTGAGCTTTACTTCCTGTTCCGTTGTGACCTTACAAAATGACCTTAAACCATCATATACCAGCTTTGAAAATAATAAGGGGGAAGACATGGAAAGGGATGAAATAATAACACAACACACTGACTTCCATATCCCATCAGAAAGGAAGAAACAGCGCACTGGGAATGATGTGCAAACGCTCAGTATTTCAGATCCTAGAACTGGAGAGGCAAATGGAAATCTGCATGGTTTGATTAGTCAATTACCCCTATCCACTTGTGCAACGTACGGTTCCATCACAGTTCCGGCACAAAAGGTCAACATGCAAAATCTCCACCCACAGGGTAGCTTCATACATCAGTTGTCAAATCCAAGTCAGTTCCTTGGTAATACTCCTAGCGCTGCTTTTTGTTTTATCAACGTGAGTGGGACATCTGGCACCCCGCCTGGTTCTATCAGCAGCCCTACTGTCCTTGAAGCCAAGACCAGCTTTCCTCCCAAATACCAGCTGAAGATTCCGTGTTCCACAGATGGAGTGTCGGCTTCTTGTTCTGGCTCCGCTTTAGCACATAGCACTTGCTCAAACATTCCAGATCTCAGGCAAAGCCGCCAAACTACAGTGCAGTGTCATCTTGAGAACAGTGTACTACCCTCAAAGCAGTGTCAGGGTGTTTCAATAGTCACGACCTTTGACCAGAGTAAGGAAGATGTAACCTCAATGCCTATTTTATCGCTTTCCTGTTCAGAGCTAAATCAAACAAACACTTTATCCAAATTCCTGACACAGGTTCAGTCTACCACGCCTACATCAATTTCACTTGTTTCTCCACCAGTGCAGCATCAAATATCTTTGTTGCAGAGCAACTGTGCAACACGTGAGGTGAAAAACCCACCAACAGGTTCTGTATCATCAACCTCTGAGAACCCTCAGCCGGTTACATCAATGAACACATCAACAGTGAGTTATTGTTCAGAATCTGGTGTACAAACCTGTTCTTCAGAAACTACGACACCTACAGTACAAAGCCATCCTGCCTCCCCTGTGAATGAATCAGGAAAACCTCTTGGTCTTACTGGAGACACCAAATCCACAGTGTATGAGAATACTCTGAAAAGCACTGCCTCTAAAATGGCCACCGATGACTTTCAAGGGTCCCAGTCTATGATACTACTAAATGGCTCAACACAGGCTCAGAACACATTTTATGTACGAACAGCAGACCTCCAGATAGTCATGCAGCTCATTTCTGATGAACAGTTAGCGTTGATAGAGCCTCATATTGAAACAACAACTTCAAGCACTTTAACAAACCAGACAACACTTTCACAGGAGGTATATAGCAATGATGTGACTCATGCGTGCATGGCACAGGAAATGGTAAATTATGCTGAGATGAGCAAAAAGAACGGTTCCAGTTGTGAATCTGCCTGTCCAGTAAACAAACTAGAAACTGTTTGCAGTTTAAACTCTCAAAATGATAACAATTATACAAACGGAAGCTCTCAATGTGTTTCGTCTTGGTCACATCCACAGACAAAGGTTCATATCTCAGCCTCAGTGGATTACAAAAAAATTTCAACTGGACAGTTGTATGAACCACAGAAGATACCTGAGAATTCACAGGAGAGAAAATCTGCTGGGTTTGAAGTTACCACAGAGACACACCAAAAATTAGTGGCTGGAGACGAACTAAGTGAACCTCATTTGGTGGACAATAACTATTCTAGAAGAGAAAATGACAAAGAGCCCCAAAACTGTTCTGTCCATATCCAAGATTCTGACAACTCCTCTAAGGACCAAAGATTCACAGAGATATCCAGAGATAAAGAGCTGTTCGGTTTAATGGAGCCAAATCACATTCAAACTATAACAAATACTAAGCCAGAGGAGCCAAATGAAACAGGCCACCTCATGCCAGTCACATTATCAGGAAACTGTGAAAGTATTCAAACAAAGATAACTACACAGCTCAGAACTTGTATTTGTGAGAAAAAGACCTCTACTGCAGAATCACAACATATGCAAAAAGAGCTAAACTCCACAATACAACCCAGTCAGAATAAGCCACACTATGCTACATGTGGCAGCTCAGATTTAGATACGAGAGAAATGAGAGCATGTGACAAATGTAAGCTCAGCTGCAAGCATGGGACCCTGGTCACAGAAACATTTTGTCCAGGCCAAACACCTACACATTATGAATCCAAACAGGCCTTTGCTCTAAGCCCAGGTGACTTTGGGAATGAAACTTATAGTAAAGTGAAAACAACCTGTCCGATGCTGAACAGGACATCTAATGTTCATAGCATTCTTGAAGACAGCACCAGACGTGGAGATGTTCATACACACCATGCCAATCTGGAAATATTTACAGGTGGGACCAAACACTAATTGTATAAATTTTCAAGGTAATATTGTCATGCTATTTAAAGTGTAGCACCGTGTATTACTTGCATGTGATAGAGCATAGACATGATAATACATATACATATGTGACATAGCTAGACATTATACATAAGAAATACACAGGGTGCTATAATATTTTCTCTCCACAAGGTGGTGACAAGAGATCTAAACTTCCATGTGTCTGTTACTAGACATTGTCCTTCAATGTTGCTCCTGGTCTCTCTGAGAAAGTCTAATTTGCACCCACACTTGTAGATTACAGCAAGCAGACATTTTATACTTTTAACATTTCGGCTGTTGAGCTGCTAAGTTTTTTAACAGTATTATGCAAAGTCACATGCTGTAGTAACATACGAATATTCACAAAATCTTTGAATTTACTGTGAAATGTTCTAGAATTCTAAGTGGATAAGTACAGAAAAACCTTGATATTGAAGCACTCAGACAAACATGGTAATAAAATGCAAATGACAGGTTAAAGAATGAAAACTTCAGAAAAGGATGCTTGCATGGGGAAAAGTTGATTACATCAAATTTAAAGGACACACAATTTACTTCTGACCAAAGAAATTGCATAAACTGCAACCATTAATGTTACACTAAAAATGATGTTGAATTGACAGAGACATGCCAGGGATGTCTTTGGTATGTAACACCACACATTAGTATAACTGTCAAAAAAGAGCAAAGCTGTTGAACCCTTCTGTCTTGCCTGTTCAAGTTATTCAGTGATATCAGTTCACAAGCAGAAGCTGTTTTGAATTCAGTAGGATCACCAAGATTTTAGTGTGAGAGGGTGAATCTAAGGTGAACATCATTAAGTTGTCATCACATTCTTTGCGGCGTTTTCTGTCCTAACCTTTGTAATTCCACTGTATTCCCACACTGACCTGATATTTCTCTTATCAGAGTCACTTGTTAGAGGGAAACATTTGATCCTTGCAGTTTTTACGGTGTAAATCGCACTCTGAAGAGATTCCCTTTCATTAGGTCACAGGTTGCTCAAATTAGTCACAGGAACAAATATGAAGAAGGTGAAGGGTCAATCAGAGGGGCTTAGAATAAACAAAACACACAGCCCCCGAAAGAAAAAGCTGAGGAAAAGTCTATGGCTGCTTTTTGGGTTAAAGTGAATGGTAGTCCCACTATTAGGGATAAAATAGTTGATCAGAACAGAAATCTTAACACTCCCAACTAGCCTGGACTGCCATAGGTTTGACTGATCAGATGTGTTCAGGGAATTAACAGGGTGCTCAGCAGAGATCACTGGAGCAAAGACCCAGAGGTTAAAGGGAGATTTTGTGCCTGTCTCCATTCCAGACGGCTGACAAGCAATCTGAGAGCCAAACGCAGCCTCCTTTTCTGAGCAATGCTGCACAGAGGCACGCGCAAGAGTTCAGCCAAACCAGTTCCACCCCAGAGAACCTGACCGATTGTTTTTCATCAAGACAATCATTTTTATATATCCACCGCCATAATATATAGTAGCATATGTTGGTCCGTGTGCCTTGATATACAATGTGAAACTGTCACGTTATTTTTTCCTTCATTTGGCTGACATTGGGTTTGCGGTGAGGCATATGTCCCAGGAGGCTGAACGGCAAATATCTGCACATCAATTACATAAGTTTGCTGGCTGAAACTTTTGCATTCACAATAACAGTTTTATGTTCAGTTTTAAAGAGATTTCTGTGTCCAATTTATCAGTTTTGGATAAAGAAGTTTTTGGTTGCCATAAAACCGCTTTAGTTACCTATAAAAAAGTTGACATAAACAGTTGGGTGTGCATGCACTTATTTTATGAATGTTCATGTTTTGAACAACATAATAAAAAGTTACACTTCTGCCATATCAGTATTCTACTACCTGCCCATACTCTTGCGCAGTGAATTTATTTCAATACATGGAACTGCCCTCATAGTTCATTTTTTGTGACGAACCGAAAGAATAAGCTTTGACTCAGGGACAGACTTCAAAATATGCTGCATATATTCATTCACTGTTCTGCCCACAGGACCTGTGGAGGATGGTACCCTCAAAAGTTTACGGTTTCAGAGGGACCCTGGGTCACAGAGCAAGGAATCAATTCCCAAAAATCCTGAGAGTGGAGGTGGAGAGGGGGAAAGAGCCAGCACAGAGGTGGCTGACAAGAACAACACATGCCAAGGTTTAAAAGACAATGGCAAAAGAGACAAAAGAAAGGTGAGAGAACAGAAAGAAAGGGCTCATGAAGAACGGGAGGTCATTAGGGAGCATAGGTAGTGACAGGAGAAGTCCTGAAAGACCATTCAAATACAAGAAAAAATGTGGAATACACAACCAGGTGTTTAGCATAACATTAAGAGCAATGACATAACTAACAACAAATTTTACACTGTGACAGTTTACTAGACCTAATAAGTGTTTTATTTGGTCACACTTTATATTAGGTGGCCTTAACTGCTATGCACTTAGATCAAAAAATAAGTACAATGTACTTATTGTGTTGCAAAACACTTTTGTTGCTGGTGAGGAGGGATACGGGTAAGGTTAGGGACAGGTTTGGTGGTATGGGTAGGTTTAAGGGTGGGTTAAGATGTAAGGGATGGGTCAACAGTGTAATTATAAATGTAATTACAGAAATTAATTACAGATATAGGTATTTTTAAAAATATAAGTACAATGTAAAAACATAAGTGCATTGTATCAAATGATTAATTTAAATGTAAGTACATAGTAGTTAAGGCCACCTAATATAAAGTGGGACCTTTTATTTTGAGGAATTATTAAGTATGTAAGGAATAATTGACGATGGGCCGTTGAATTATTAGAAAAATAATGCA
>JAFVLL020031019.1:0-35000 GCA_021397915.2 Tor tambroides
GGGACATAAGCTAACATACACTAGCTGCACGTCTCATAAAACATTCAAAAATGTCAGTATTTGGGAGTAAGAGAAGAGCAGACGTAGGGATAAATTTGACGACGCAAGAGAGATCTCAGTTCGGTCTGGTTTTCTGAGCGCAGACACCGAAGCAGCGTCTCTCGCACAGCACACGAATACTCTTTCGCGTCGCATGAACGGAGAAATGCAGACAAAATGAAGTTGAATTGTCCGTTTTGACAAGTATTCATGTAAAAACAGTCAATTAAGTCTGAAGAGAAGGTAAACAGTAGGGAGAACGTGTATCAGTACACTGCATCCGTGCATTTGGTTTTAAAGGGATAGCAGCCTAATTTAGTTGCTGTTGTCCAAGTCATTGATGTTAATCAAGCAACAAAAGAAAGACAGAAAATCACTCACTGCTCTTGACTGAATCACTTTAGTAGCCCTAATAAAGATTCATCTTTAGAAATAAATATGTCTGCTTGAAAGAATGAAGAATATGGTAAACAAGTTGTTATAAAGAATGCATAATTAGCCTATATAACCATTGGTATTTCACTGAAAAGAAGACCATGTTCTTGTTCTTAATGAGAAGTGGTATTATTTAATTTTAATATAAAGGCATGTTGTGTGTCACCGCAGTTAAATCGGTGTCTATCACGATAAAACCTTAATATCAAACCTTTATAATGAGTTTGGAAATTTTAGAGAAATGTTTAATAAATGCATTACACTCTAACTAAACCCATTCGATTTTTAGCCCACTAAATTTACTGTAGATTTAGTCGACTAAAATCTTATGATGTTTTCAGAACAGGAAAAAACATCAATATGTCGAAATAGATATGTGCATTAGTGTGAATGCAGTTTATTAAAGCTGCCACTGTCTATGATCTCAACAGTAATAATCAGTAATACAGTATTACAGTAATCAGTAATAATTGGCAATAATGCTGAGAAAAAAGAAAAACCCATAACTATGATTGTCTGTAAACTTTCAGATACTGAAAGTACTTTTTGTTTATCACTTGTAATTGTCTTTTTTTATATTTGCTTGTATGTTCTGAAGCTATATTTACTTGGTTAATTTCTTAACAGTTGTTTTGATTTATTATTAATTTGTCATTATTTTAAAAAAGTAGCCTGCTTATATAATTTAATAAAAATGCACAAAATAAATTTGATATAATTGTGATGCATCGTGATATCGAATCAAATCGAATCGTTGACATACTAATGGTAATCGACTCGTGAAACCAGTGCCGATTCACACCCCTACTAAAGAGCGCTTGTGCTTTTTTATGATGCAGGATTAATGTAAACACAGCCCACTGTAATTTGCTTCAACCTTTTCAAACTTTATGAATGATTATTTTATGTTCAAGGTGTATGTGTGTAAGGAACTGGAAGCAAGCAGAGTATGGTTTCTAAAGCTCACAGTGCCATCTGCTGTTAAAAACTAAGCTCAGAATCGATTCCAGAGAGAATCGCAATGCATTTTGAAAATGCAGAATCGTTTCTTGATTCGCAATGCATTGATTTATTGTCTCAGCCCTACTCTTTAATGGAGATTGTGAACAGAAAGCAGCCGATGACTCACACACACCCTGCGTTTGCCGTGTTTAACATCCTGCTGTTGTTGAAAGACTACGCCTGGTATTTTTCACGACTGACGCTGATTGTGTTTCAACAGGAATTTATGAAAGCCTTGTGTTGGAGTCTGTCGATGACTTATAGTCATACATGCACATGATGGCTTTATAAATCACACTGTTTACCAGAAATGCTCAGGCTCCCAATGAAAACCTCTCAGCCTCAGCTCACACTCTCTGTTGGTCATTTGGAGCTGTAATTAATTTGGGCCCCTGATGTGTAGCGCTCCGCTCTGAGGGCCCTTACCCTCGTAACTGCATCTTTATGTCCCCTCTCTTTCTGTCTCACGCTGTCTTTCTCTCGCTCTCCTTTTCATGTCTATCTGGGTTTAGTGCATTATTGCATTGCTAGGACCCTATGATTTCCATGATGCAGAAAACACAGACAGAATCGCGGAATCCATTCCTAAAAATGTAATTTACTGTATAACACTGAATGTGTTTTGGACGTCTAGTATATGAGTACATGAACACATAAACAATCTCTAGAACTGCTCTGAGAGTCACTTCATGAGCATTTTACCGTTTATTTTGAGTAAAACTATCATCATCATATCATATACACACAGGAAACTAAAGGGCTTTGCAGCAACCCGTCAAAATAAAAGTTTGGTTTAACTTGAAGAAACCGTGACAGAAATAGTACATAATGTAACGATAGCACTACTACTACTAATAAAGTTATTATTAAAACATTATTTTTAAAGTAATATTTACCAGAAAAATTATTTACCAGAATTAGTTTAGCAGAAAAATGTAAATACACACAAAATAATAAAATAATAATAATAATAATAATAATATATTTTTTTAAATAAAATCAATTAGAGATACTTTTGATTATTAATGTTTAATGAAACCATTAAAATGGAATCCAGAAAATAATAGAAAAAAGAATAAAGTAAAAATAAAGTTTAATTAAAATGTAATTTTTGTTAAACTTTTAGTAAATTGCTGTTTAATATTGTATGTTTCATGATTTCAATGAATTAGACATGCTTTTTGATTAATAAAATTTACTTTAACAATTGAAACAGAGTCTAGAAAAATTAAAATGGAAAAAAAAACAGAATTTGGAACAAAAATGAAACCTTTTGCCGTATTGGAGATGAGAAAATCACGTATGAATCCCTGCAGCTAAAAGTTTGGGGTTGGTCAGATTTTTTTTATGTTTTTGAAATAAGTCTCAAAAATGAAAAATTGTGAAAAAAGTTATTATAAATTAAAATAGCTATTTTCTATGTGAATATATCTTAAATTGTAATTTATTTTTGTGATCAAAGCTGAATTTTCAAGTGTCACATGATCCTTCAGGAATCATTCTAATATGCTGATTATTTTCATTTCTGATTATTATTAATGTTGAAAACAGTTGTGCTGCATATTTTCATATATTTTTGTGCTTTGATGAATAGAAAGTAAAAAAAAAACCCCAGCATTTATTTTAAATAGAAATCATTTTTAACATTATAAATGTCTTTACAGTCACTTTTAATGAATTTAATGTATCCTTACTGAATAAAAGTATTAAATTCTAATGAATTAAAAGTACATAAAAACATCCTAGTTTACAGCTGATGAACATGTCAGGATGTTTTGCTCATTTGGTTCAGTTCTGGAGCTTCTCATGTTCAGAGCACTGGCTGATATGGGCCACATTTTACAGCTCAGAAAAAGGTCCGATTGAGGCAGAAAATCACAACTGAAAGTAGTCTTAAAGTGTATCATCTTTGACTTGGCCGGTGCATTTATTCCCCTCATGTTTCAGCAGAGCCTCTAAAGGCTGACTGCTCGGGTTTAGATGATTGCAATGCATAAGGAAGCACTAACTTGACATTGTAATTTCATATTGCATGCAAACAATATAACTTTACCCTGCTTTGCACAAACAGAATCAAGCAGGGCCCAGAATTTACTTTTTCGCCACCCCTGCCAACAGCGGGTGAAATGAGATAAAATGCATTATTTTTGCATTATTCTTTCACTGAGAAATATATTTTCAGTGTCCATAACCATGATCTAATTTAGATGAGATTATTTAGCTGTTGTTCACTTCCTAAGGTCATTGCATCATGCAAAATGAGTCTGTCTTTGGCCTTTTGTGAAAATGCACCTGATATGTAAGAAAAGTTGTTTATTTCCCTCTTGTTTTTATTTTGGTAGCTTAATGTGAGGAATATTGCACATATGTGATACATGAGAGAAAAAACATAAGGCATTCTGCAGCTTCCATTGTACATCATGACAGAATTTCATTAGTTGATGCTTTTTATGTGCACATCTCTGACTTCAGTGATTAGCTTTTTAACAGTTCAGTGGGATATTGCAGTTTCTGGCTAATTGGCAAAGACATTTTGGCACTTTACTGAGATCCTGCATCTTTATACTTGTTGTTCCAAAGAGATCTGCTGTTTGGACTCTTAAAGCATCTGTTGATTTGTCTTTCTGTTTTAGGGTAATGGATATTGATTAATTCAATAAATGATAGTCTTCCAGCAATGAGTGTTCAGTACTGACCCGCTGAATCAGGGGAACTGACCTCGATGATTAGATGTAGACTTATTTATACACTCAATACGGAAATCACACAGCACCAGTGATCCATACAGATCAAGTGTTCTGCTGTGAGTAGGTATGAAAAATTGTAATGAACCTACTAAAGCTGATGCAACTGGTTTTTGCATGTGTATCTGTTGCATATGCATGTGGTCACATCTTTAAATCTGGTGGAAGATGTGTGGAAATTATCCAGTTTCCAGTGGATGCTCACGTTTGTACAGATGACCTTTCCTCGGCCCTGTAATCATAAACAAAGTCATGTGACCCGTCCCTGATGTTATTAGAGATGCAGCTCATATTTTCTACTATTCAGCATTTTTAATTGCTGAAAAGGGGATAATGATTTCAGGGTGAAATCTTCGGTCATCAGCAGCGTATTCGTAGGTTTACAGCACATGAATCACAAATGAGATCTGGCCTGTTGAGAGCTTTCTGGAGGGAGATGAAGATTAAAAAGAAGTTTTCATCACCTTTAAGAAAATCATTGATTATTTAATTTAATTTAATTGTATTTAATTGTATTTTATTTTATTTTAAAATAAGTATGTTATATTTATTATGTAAGTATCATTTATTACAACAAATATTTGTTTATTCGTTTATTTATTTTTTATTTTATTTTATATATTTTTTTAATTTTATTTTAAAATTAACTGGTATATTTATTATATAAATATCATTTATTACAATGAAAATTTATTTATTTATTATTTTTTTGTATTTTGTTATTTTATTTTAAAATAAGTATGTTATATTTATTGCATAAGTATCATTTATTATTTTATTTTAGTTTATTTTAAAATAAGCATATGTTATTGATTATATGTATTATTTATTACAACAAACATTTATTTATTTATTTTTATTTATTTATTTTTATTTTATTTTCAAATAATTATATGTTGTATTTATTAAATAATTATCATTTATTACAACAAAAATTTGATTTGATTTGATTTTAAAATAAGTATATAAAGTTATATTTATTTTATAAGTATCATTTATTACAAAAAAAATCTGTTCTGAATTATACACACATTGTCATTAGGAATGTGAATAGTAAGGAACTGAAGGATTTTGGTTCAGATTCTGATGAACCCTTTACAATTCCAGTGCCTTAAGGATGATTTTTTTTTATTGTTTTGTATTTCTTTATTTATTAATGAGAAGAAGAATTAGTCGAAATACAGTCATTATTCACTTCTCAGTCTAAAGCAGGTTTGTTGTTGATGCAACCATTGACTTCAATACAATAGAAGTTTTGTGCTTTGCATTATTTTGTCTTTCCCTTCCATTGCATTCAATTAAGTCTGTAAACTCAGATAAAATATTTCGTTTTCTCTGCTGCTGTAGATTTAGTAGCTGAACAGAAAATCGTTTTTAAAAAAACAACTTTTATAAGAACAAGCCACCATTCTGAACCATAATGAAAACACGGATCCCGAGATTTTCCCAGTGATCTCAGGAGTAACTCATTACCAGATGATATCACAGATATTGACTTTGCGTGGGAATTTAAGACCTGTTTTGGAGGGAGGTTCGCAGAGGTTAAAGAGGACAGCAGATAGAGAGAGAGAGAAGACGAGTCAATACTTTCTGGGAAGTTTTATTTCTCTGATTTACCACGGAGCTCTGCGGATCACTGGAGCAGCAAGACAAGGATTTTAATGATGAGGAAGGAGAGAACGGTTATAGGCTGAAAGGAAAGCAAGCTGTTACTAGGCAACAGGAAGTTAACACCCTCCATCAGATATCATTTATTCTGATTTAGCCATCAGCATCTTTCAATCATGTCTGGAACGGGAGGAGGGAAATTTGGAGAGAGGAATGGATAACTCTTCACCTTTTCTTGGAAGCACAGTAATTCTTCGTTCCCCTGTGTGTCACGATGGGCCGTTCAGGCTCAGAGGTCACGCTATCAGAACTAATGAGGTCCAAATCAATGTCTGCAGGCAGTAATGTATGCTCTTACGTCATTAAGTCAGTAGGTGTGGCTTCAATCAGTGGGTTTAAGTGGGAGTGGCTTCAAACAGTGGCTTTGTTTTAAAGGGTGTGGCTTCAGACTGTTGGTTGTTTTAAGTGGGTGTGGCTTGAGTCTGTGGGTTAGTTTATGTGGGCGAGGCTTCGAACAGTGGGTTTGTTTTAAGGGGGCGTGGCTTCAAACTTTTGGTTGAAGTGGGTGTGGCTTCAATTAATGGGTATTATAGTGGTCTATCATTGTTTTAATTAATATTTTTAAATTGCTTTTATATATATACGTGTATATATATATATATATATAATCAAATAAATATTTTAGAAATATATCTATATTTTCGTTTTAATTTTAGCCTTTTTTGTTATGTACTTTTTCATTTTTCATTATTTTTTATATTTCTGTATTGCTATAATTTATTTTTATTTCAGTTTTAGTTTTTTCAGCTAGTTGTCAGGGCAACATTTAAAGTTTTTTTTTTTTATTGTAAGTTTTTTGTCTAATATTTATATTTTATTTTATTTTATTTTATTTTATTTCAGCGTTATTTCACTTACCAAAAATATTTTTAATACTGGTGTGTGCTCAAAATCTGTGTATTCAAGTGTGTAAATATGATCTTGCATATGGTCAAATTTGTGTTCTTTATTTATTAATTTTAATGTATATCTTAAACGAATGGCTGTTCTGTGGTCTGCGTGCTGCTTAACATCCAGCTGAATTATTTGTCATTACAGTCATTTGTCAGCAAATCATTCCTGACTTTGTGTTTGTTTACTGCTATATTTATATAAATAATTTACATTCATAACTGATTTTATACCAAGAGGAGAAAGAGAAAAATGTGTTTGTACAGAGCATCTATTTACGTGTAATGTTAAACTAAACAAATAGCGCTGTATTATATGTGAGTGTGAGTGTGTGTGTGTGTGTGTGTGTATGCAGTACACATGTGAGATGCTGTGTTTCACTGTGTGTGTGTGTAAGCCCTGCAGGCCTGCTGTTATTTTTAGTCTATGTCTCTCTTCTTTCTTCTCCTATCTCTTTTTCTCTCTTATATCTTTCTTTAATGAATCTCCTCTAACAGTGGGCAATTTCCTGCTCTGCCCTGCGGCTCGACTCAAGACAGATCTGTGTTGCACTGGCTGTTAATTTTGACGATATAAGATGGATCATGCAGCTCATTTCATATGTGCATACAGTATCTCATATTAATAGCTTACATTTGTGACACATCCATAGTTAGTTTTTCCATATGATAAGGATGCTACAATGCCTCAGTCAAATGTTCAAAAATGTTTATTTTCAGTTTGTGCTTTGCAGAAAGTCATGTGGATCATCTGTGGGGCATTTAGGAAATGTATTCAGTATTCGCTTGTTGTCGTTGTTTTAATGTTGTTGCTCAAGGGAAGTAAATTCACAGGAATCTGATACGAAATATACATTATTATGGGTGTTCGGCCGCTCATGAGTGTGTTTATGACTGAATCTGACATCTGTTTCTTTCTCTCTTTCAGGCATTTCTCATGTCTCTCGTCCAAGTACATGTGTCCCGGCGTTCCTGCGGTGATGAGTAACCTGCTTGCCAACATCAACGCCTACTTCGCTCACACGACAACAGCAACCACCAACATCTCAGCCTCCGACCGATTCGCAGCGTCCAACTTTGGGGTTTGTCACTCTCACTGATGTTGGATGGATGGATGGATGGATTGATGGATAGATAGAGGGATAGATGGATGGATAGATATATGTATGGATAGATAGATAGATAGATAGATAGATAGATAGATATATGGATGATAGATGGATGGTTAGATAGATGGATAGATATATGGATGGATATATAGATGGATAAATATATGGATGGATAGATATAAAGATGATGGATGGATGGATGGATGGATGGATGGATGGATAGATAGATAGATGATAGATGGATAGATATATGGATAGATAGATATAAAGATGATAGATAGATAGATAGATAGATAGATATACGGATGGATAGATGGATAGATATATGGATGGATAGATGGATAGATATATGGATGGATTGATAGATGATAGAAATATGGATGATAGATAGATAGATAGATAGATAGATAGATAGATAGATAGATAGATAGATAGATAGATAGATAGATAGATAGATAGATAGATGGATGGATAGATATATGGATGGATAGATAGGTGATAGAAATATGGATGGCTATATAGGTGGATGGATGGATGGATGGATGGATAGATAGATGAATGAATAGATAGATGGATAGATATATGGATGGATGGATAGAGAGAAGGATGGATATATGGATGGCTAGATAGATGAATAGTCAGACAAATAGATGGTAGATAGATGAATGGATGATATGCAGATGATTTCATGGATGCCTGAATGAATAGATGGACAACAGGATGCAGCACTGATATATTTCTGTGACTTTGGTTTCTTCTGCAGAGAGAGAAGTTCGTCAAGCTGTTGGATCAGCTTCACAACTCTCTGCGGATCGACCTCTCCAAGTATCGGGTGAGTTAAAGCAGCACATGTACAATACCCCGCTCCAGATGGATTTCCTATTTCAGACACATCAGAAAGAAAAACACTCATCTATTATTCATCGCCACAGAGAAAATTTAACCTCTCCATCACTTTTAGTGATCCCCCACCTTAATTTACAATGACATTCAAACGCTTTACGAGCTCTTCACAGAACAGAAGATCCATTTATTCACATGCAAAGCAACCATTTGAGAAAGTTGCAAAGATTGTTCTCGACTCGCGCTGCCCTTCTTGCTTTTATACTAATTGCGATGGCTCTCTAAATACATAAGGAGAAAATCGTCTCTTAGTCAGATGCGAGTTTCTTCTGAAAGGGCGCTTTTGCAGTCAGATGGCGTATGACTTTCTTGAAGACGTGTGGTCTGTCTGTATCTCAGTGTGAGAACTAGAAAGCATTGACAGGGTGCTCTCTCTCTCTCTCTCTCACACACACACACACACACACACACACACACTCGACTGGCAGGCGTCCAGGGAATTCAGCGCCCTTTACCTGCTCTATCCGGCCTTCAGCTTCCAGGCAACACATCCTGACAGTAATACACTCCGGATCTGCTGGGCTCTGTGGATTTGACTCTAATGAAATTCTGAAGCAAAGTGAGTTTGGTTTCTCTCACAGCTCGTGTGGATTTGGCCGAGGCAGGTTTTGTTCTTCCAGAGCGCTTTAACGCCTCTGCTTTATTAGATGAATTTCCGCCGTTTGCGGTTGTGTTGTCTACATCATCTGTGTTCAATAAACCTCAGGCAGACTTATCTCCTCGCCACTCGTACAGGATTATACCTTTCTCCAGACGCCACCGAACTCAAACGCTTTCTGCTCAGTCTGGCCCTGTTCCACATGCTTTCAAAACAACAACGCTATCAAAGCCAAAACAGATTACTTGAACTCAAAGTGCAACAGTTTATTTTATCCGTCTGTCTGAAATCAAACAAGATTATTTACAAATATCATACACTACCAAGATTTTTAATGTTTTTGAAGTCTCTTATGCTCACCAAGGCTGCTTTTATTTGCTCAAAAATACATTAAAAACAGTAAAAATGTGAAATATTTTTAGAATTTAAAATAGCTGGTTTTTATGTGAATAGATATTGAAATGAAATTTATTTCTGTGATCAAAGCTGAATTTTCAGCATCATTTCTCCAATCTTCAGTGTCACATGATCTTCAGAAATCATTCTAATATGCTGATTTGCTGCTTAAGAAACATTTCTGATTATTATCAATGTTGAAAACAGTTGTGCTGCACAATATTTTTGTGGCAACTGTGGTACTTTTTTTTTTTCAGGATTCACAGATGAATAGAAAACTAAAATATTCCTGAATATGGTTGAATAAATATGGTATTCATACATTATAATATTTGTAAGTAAATTAATATAAAATTAATATAAAAATAAATAATTCAATTATATATATATATATATATATATATATATATATAGTTTTTTATATAATTTTTTATTTCACTTTAGTTTATGAAGTTAAAAAACAAAATTAAAATGAGATGTTGCCTTGGAAACTAGCTAAAGTAAAAAAAAAAAAGAAATAAAAAAGCATATTTTATTTCAGTTAACATTTATTTTGTTTCAAGTGTTTTTTATGGTTTTAATTTTAGCATTAGTTAACTATAATAACCCTGGTAGACAACACAGCTGCACATGGTATTAATTCAGAGCCCTGCGCTGATCTTTAGACATTCTGATGGTTCCTCATCAAAACTCTCTCCTGTGATTGGGACCCACTGCTGACACTCACAGTCTAATGATCTCTTACCTGAGCAGTCTGTTACCAGCACACCGACCTGCCTGAAGCCCAACCATATGTTCATATCTCTCTGCTTTTCTGACATTTCACATCACTCAAGAGCTTCTGCACACTTATTCCTCACCTCAAACGGCCATAGAGACTTTCAGAGTGAAGCAAAGTGTTGTTTTAGTGATGTTATATGAAGTTTTTAGTGGCACGCTTGATTTCAGACACCTCCAGGCTCTTTCACACTATAGCGTTTAAAGCAGACAAGAGTGTGTTTGGTGGACAGTTTGTGTAAACTCACACGGTTTGCAGTTAGTCTGTCTGTCATGTGCAGAAGTACAGCTGTGTTGGTGGCATAGATTTTACATCTTTGCATTCTCCCAATCATATTTATAATATGATGCATTTCTCAAAGCTGCTTATATGTGAATAAAATGCCTGCTGGTTGTAGCTTGCATTTGTTGCATCTATTGTAATAGATAGTTCTGGCAGCGAATACAAAAAGACAAATGCTAAATTAATGAATTATTATTATTATTAATATTTGTCTTGTTTTCCAATAAATCTCACAACATGTTTTTAAATTTGTGCTTAAATCTAAAGAAAAACTATTTGCCATTAGGGTGTAAAAAAACTTTTAATTAATTAAAATTTAAAATTTGCTTCCAAAATTACTGATCAAAAATGCAGTAAAAATTGTAGTAATGTTAAATATTTTTACAATTTAAAAGCCCCGTTTTCTATTAGAATATATTTTAAAATGCAATTTATTTCTTTAATGCAAAGCTGAATTTCCAGCAGTTAATAATCTAGTCTCCAGTTTCACATTTATTAATAAATTGCCTTCAGCTCCAAAGAGACAAAAGTAAGTAGGTAAGTAAACAAATAAATAAATAAATCAGTTTTTATCTTGTTTCTAGCAAACCTCACTAAATGTTTTCACTTTTCTGCTTAAAACTAGAAAAACAGTTTGCCAATAGGCTTGCTTTCATATATGTAGCTTCTGAGAACAAGTGTCTTGTTTTAACTTATCTTGTTTTGAGGATGTTTAGATATTTTTAAAGCAAAACAAGACCCAAATCCAGGACTTGGGGAGGTACAAACCTAAAAATACTGTGCGAAGTGACCTGCGGCGGCAGAGGGAGGGAAGCGGAATCAAAGCGAGTGTGAAAACAGCCTAAATTGATTTGCGCGAGTCTTTGTTTGTTGGTGGCTGTTGTTGACTCCATTACTCGCTCTGAATAATTAGAGAGCTGCGGTGAAACACCAGCCAAGAATTACAGCAGCGTCTGACGCTCTGGCATCGATAAAAGCGCTGTAAGCGTCTCTCAGACCACAGGAGTCTCTCCTCATTCTTACAAAACCAAGTCACAACTATTACATAACCATCCCAGCGTGACATTTTCTAACCTGTTTCTCTGAGCGCATCTTTTGCACACGTATGTGGAATCTGCACATGCATGCTCTTCCTCTCATGCTCACAGTGCGAATATACTGTGTACATTCATGCTAGAACAGGCAGGCTGATAGCTTTACAGCCCAACAACACATTTTTTCTGTCTGTTGCCGGGTTTGCTCGGGCTGCTAAATTATGATATATTTTGTCACTGGTGCTCATGACGATGGAACACGTTTCGGTTATTAATATTGCTGCATAGTGTATGCTACATAATGCTGCAAGGTGAATGAAGATGACTCATGTTGACATGTTTTTAACCATCCATCTCTGCCAAACCTCCTCAACTTGAGTAAAAGGCCATTTGAAATATTAGCAGGTAAAACACTCACCGTCTATATTGTTTCAAACAGCAGTTCTTTTAGACTTCCTCAAATGCAAATTGATTTTATGTTGATTAGAAATATAATAATTGACTCAATAGCACTTTACATAAAGTGTTAAGTATAATGCATTGTAGAAGTATTTTTAATGCATTGATCACGTCATGCAATGCACCTTATAATGCATTGTAATTTTAGTTTTATTAAATGTATTTATTTATCTCTTAAATTAATTAATTATTTCATTTTCATGTAATTTAATTTCATGGAAATCATCAGTGTCAGTTTTTTTTCTGTATAAATTCAATAGAAAAAAAATCTTATCAAGATGTATAAATGTTTTGCAATTAAAGCAAAACTTCCTCAAATGCAAACTGATCTTATGTTGATTAGAAATATAATAACTGACATTATAAAAGTAGTTTTAATGCAGTAATGATGCCATGTAAGGCATCTTATAATGCATTGTATAATCTCATGAATAATTATTATAATACTTATCTATTGCCTGTTACATCTTTAGAAAATGTGATGCATTAAAACATGACAAATGAAAACTTTCAAATAGTAGAATGCATTTAACTTTGGTTACAATTATTTATTAAATTACATCATACATTATGAATAGCTGTATAATGCATTATACTTAAAGACTTTAAGTAAAGCGTTGCCTTTGACTCTGTTGTATGCTGTTTTCATGCTTATTAGAATATTGCATTGTCAGCATCAAACTCATCAAACTCTAAACTGTAAAAATATCCACCTAATTCAATTATAAAACTTTATTTGGTTATTTTGGTGCTTTTAAATGGTCTGTACGAGTAATTTCAGCTAATTTTTTGAAAATCTAGTCTAATTGAATCTTGTATGACTAAAAAAATAAAGTTGAAATTGGTTAAATTATTTTGATGGGTTAAACTAATGGAAAAAACAGACATTGTCAGGACTTATTGGTTCTACATTTTTAGACTTATTGGTCACATCAGTTTTTGCATTGTATATTGGAATCAACTGAAGTCAATCTATAGCCACAAAGATCTTCATTTGGATCTTTGTGTAATTTAGAAAGTGCAAACAACATATTTTGCAGGTTATTACAACTTCTTTTCCTGTTAGGCAAAATATAGACCTATGTAATCCGTCCTACTGGGCTAATGTGCGGTTTCCATCGTTTCATCTGTCTCTTAAACATATATATTCATCAAATCCCTAGCCACATCTGTAGTCTTAATCTGTTTATCTTCATTGTCAGATATGCTCTACATTGAAATGTAGAGATGATCTGATGTTAATTCTGTTTGCAGGATAACTTCCCTGCTGGGAATCCAGAGAGACTTCAGGACTTGAAATCAACCGTCGACCTGCTGACGAGCATCACCTTCTTCAGGATGAAGGTACGACACTAACATACACACACACACACACACACACACACACACACTTACATACAGAGAGAATTATGCAGGCTTTTATGCTGGAATTAAAGCAGTGTGACTCAGCACTGTGACTCACACACACAATAAAAAGCCCTCATGCATCTCATGAAGGAAAATTCTTTCAAATAGAAATATGAATGAAACCATCAGGGGTTTTTGTGACTTTCATGGCCAGTAAAAACATTGTTGTAGTTGTTATTCAGTGTGAAGGACTTTTCCCAATTCTGCAGTGATTTCCTGCATTAAATAGTCAAATATATAAAAAAGCTCCTAATATAAAGCTCTTTTGAAACAAATATTCCTCTATGCATAACGAAAATGTAATTTAGTTTAATTTAATTTAATTTTAATTTTTTTAAACTATTGATTTATTAAATATTTAATTTAATTAATTTGTTTATCTATTTCTTTAATTAATTTATTATTTAATTTGTGTAATTTAATTTCATATTGTTATTATTATTACAGTTTTTTTCAATTGCTAACATCCTTTTGTCCAATCTCTAGTCACATTTTCAAAACTCTAAACACAATTAGCACAACATCCGTCTGTTGTGACCGTACCATTAACACAATTTGTGTTGTTTTCACACAATATGCAGTCAATTACCATGTTTCTAAAATGCTTACATTTTCTTTTCATACAAGCTTACCCAAAACCAAAATCATGGATCTTTTTAGTCTTATTTACAAATGCTTAAACACAGCATGTCAGAAATGAAGACCTAATGTTCCAAACCTTAAATATAGTATAAAGCTCCTACTTCTGCTACAACAGCAGCTCAAAAGTATTGAAAAAAATTCTCTGTATAAAATATTGTAACAACTGATAAGCATTTTTAAGTAACAGATCACTGAAATGTTTAGAAATAGCTGATTCCAGTCTCAGTTGGAGAAATAGCAGGTGTTGAAGCTCTTTCCATTACATCAACAACATAGAGTAAAAAAGACCTCTTTGAATTGGTTTTGTGGATGCAGAACAACACAAAGAATCAGAGAGAGAGAGAGAAAAAATGTCTGGTAGAGGGAGAGGAATAGTTGTAGGACATAGAGGAGTAGTTGTATCAAAAAAAGGGAGAAGAAGAGGTAGGGGAGAGGAGTAAGAATGTGTGCTGGACTGTATATTTTTATGTTTGTTTGTTTGTTTTTTCCCCTTACACATGTGGAACCTACGAAAGCTTATTTCTGCCATGGAATATATAGGGTAAAGGGTAATTGTGACTTTATCTCAGAATTCTGACTTTTTTCTTGCAATTGTGAATTTACAGTATCTCACAATTCTGATAAAGTCTGAATTGCAAGACTCGCAATTCCTATAATTGAAGTCCGAATTGTGAGATAAAAAGGTCACAATTACTGTTTTTACTTTTTTATTCTGTTATAGAAACAAGCTTGCATAATAACCAAAGGCCATGTACAGTATGTTGGAATTTTTGTTGATCACTGGCATCAGCTACCATGGGGGCACCATCCACATCCAACCCTCACCCACTGGAAAGCAATTTCAGTCAAGGTTCCAGTTGAATTTCTGCATAGGGGACCCTAGTTTTTCTATTGTACATTCTATAAAGTAATGACTCATTCAATTTTAGATTAAAAAATGTAAAATGGGTTTCGGTTGAAGGTAAACTGAAGGCTAAATTACAAAAAACTATGGATTTTTATATTGTCTGTGATATGCAGGTAGAACTGAAACATGACAAGTAATGCAGTTTTTGTAAAGCCATCAACTGTTAGTATTTTGACAGTCACTGTACTATGATTGACTATATGTTTCTTTTGGATAGAAAATAGTGCTAATGTTTTGACCGAATGACTCAATTTTGAATCAGGTTTACTGTGTTTTGATAGAGTTAGTATATGTAGAAAAAGGTATTCAGCATTTTGAAATGTAGTGTTTGTATTTATTTAACAAAATGTGGTTTTGGCCAGAAAATTAACTATTTGGCTAATTGTGTGATGTTGGTGTGTTGCTGTGTTAAGAGTTTAGAAAAAGTACTTTAAGTATTGGTAAACGCTTGTTAGCAATTGAAAAAAACTGTATTATTATTATTATTATTATTATTATTTTCATGGCATTTAAGCACATTTTTCCCCAAATCGTTCCTCATTTCTCATTTTCATTGCAATAATATAGTCATGGAAATCATCAGTGTCATTTTTTTCTGTATAAATTCAACAGAAAAAAATCTAATCAAAATGTCTAAATGTTTTGCAATTAAAATATTTTTTTCTAAATTACAGTAATTATATTTTTACAGTATTGCAGTAAAAATAAAGTGCCTAATTGTATATAATAATGTCACAATGAAAAAAATATATCACAATAACCATAAAACCATACTTGATTTTCTTTATGCTTATATAATGTGGGGTGAAATATGACCCTGGCGAGTTCTTGACTAGTTTTGTGTAATTCAGCCTGATCTTGAAATTCTGCTATATTTCACTCATTCGCTGGCAGCAGTTCTGATAGAAATCTGCTGTTGATTGTCTCGGGTGTTAATGAGCTGCTAATCACAGCTTTCCTGATAACAGTCCTGCATTGAGTGACTTCAGATGTGTTTCAGTTCAGCGAGCACAGATAAAGCGAATATATATTCTCTGATTGTTTTCATGTTCCGCTTCATCAGCGGCGAATATAAAGCTGCGCTGCTTTACAGTCAGTAATGAAACATTTTTCACCGGCGCTGCAGGGTTTCAATGATTTCTCATTTGTTTGCGTGAAATAAAAAAATCTTTTGGCTCTTGAAATATGCACTTGAGTCAAATTCATTTGAGCACAATAACAAGAACCGCTTGTTCTGGGGGTCTCCTGGCAATAAAACTGTCTTTGACGTATAGCTCAGCTCTGTGTGAGAGAATACTGCCTTTTTGAGAAGTCATAAAGAATACGCTGATTTCTCACTGTTGGGGAGCCGGGAAATATATTCAGAGCCAATGTGCCTTTAAAACCACACTACTCACAGCTGTAGGGTGCAGCATTTATATATTTATATATATTACAGCATCCTCTAGATGAGATCGCAGCTGCCACTGGCCTCTGCTGTTAGTTCACTGAGCTTGCTTTTAATATATGACTGACCATTGTGATCGCAGGTCAATATGAGTTGTAAAAAGCCTTTATATCCACTACAGAAAATAAAAAGTGATTGATTTTTCTCCATTTCTCCTCCCAGGCTATTAAAGTTCATTTGCACAGACGTGCACGCATTTCCCATTTAGTTTTGTCAGATTTAGTCCATGCTTAGAAACACAGACATACTGTGTGCAAGTGTGCAAACGCACACACTTTGAAGTTTTCTTCATTAAATCACGTTTTATTATTAATCCGTAACATATAAACTATGCACTTGCATTGCATTATGAATTGCATCCTGACACATTTGAGAATGCAGTGACGTAAATCAAGCGTCGCTAGGAGGGTTTGTGTACTTGTGTTTCATGTGTTTTGGGACTTTGATGAAGACAGATAATGTTTTATGCAAAAGTGTATGTGGGTCAGTGATGATGCTGGTTTTTATTTTGCTCTGGATCAATGACTGTATTAAAAACCAAATTAAAAATGCAATTCTTAAAACTGAGGACTGTAGTGAAGCAATATGTATTATTAAAGAAAATATCATTACACGTATATTTATGAAAATATATTTATGTAATGTATTGTCAATTCTAATATATATTTTTGCATTGATACGTTATATTTCATTATATTAATTTATTTATAAAATATTAATAATTTGATTTATTATATATAAATTAATAATTACACATCATTTTTTATATATACATATTGATTTAATGGATAACAAAATGGTTTTATATATATATATATATATATATATATATACACACACACACACAGTATATAAAATCAAATATAAAATGTCAAATCAATTAATCCCAAAATAAATGTTTGTGTTTACATAATATACGTGTTTATACTGTGTATATATGTATATATAAATACACACGTGTATATATTTTAATAAATATATGTAATATATATTAATGTTTATATATAATATAAATCTTTTTTATATATATATATATATATATATATATATATACACACACACATACACATATATATACATATGTATGTGTGCATTTATATATACATATATATACACTGTACACACATATATTATGTAAACATACTTTTATTATTTACTTTTATTAATTTTATTAATTTTAATTTTTTATTTCCTATTATTGCTTATGTGTGTGTGTGTGTGTGTGTGTGTGTGTGTGTGTGTGTGTGTGTGTATTTTTTATTTTTTTTTCCATCATATATACCAATATTAAGAACTTGGCTTATATTTTACATTCGATTTTCGAAGAAACACCCTTGTCATCATCTCCTGATCTTCTTGGTTTGTCATTGACCCACATTCAGATTTGATAGGCTGTGAATTACGAAAATTAAGGAGTGTGTTTGGATGAGTCGTGCCGAGTAGACTGAGGCATGAGGAGATGATGTCACACACACACACACAAACACACACACACACACACACAGCGGCGTCAGTTCATTAGCCAGGCCTTGCATCCTATAAAAAGTGCTTCATCATTTTAATGACTGACAGTTAGAGTGGTCTGAGCAGGCAAATCAGTGAAGCACAGCTAAAGAGGCAGAGGAAGCTCCGCCTACCGAGAGATACCGCCAGGCACAGAATAAAAACCCCAACTGTCACAGTGCATTATGGGTAATGGAAGAGCGCCCATGCCAGGGCAATGTTTATTCCTTCCCTTAGCGCTCGTGTTCAGAAACACCAACACAGCACGAGGAGGAATGGGACACATTAGCGTTACATATCTATCTATCTAATCTATCTATCTATCTATCTATCTATCTATCTATCTATCTATCTGTCTGTCTGTCTGTCTAATACAAACATGAGCAAAATCACAGCTAGTGTGCATTCCTTGTTCATAATATTGCAGAAATAGTGTTAAAATCTGTGTTTATTTATTTAGAAAATTTACATCAGCAACTTTATGAAACCAAAGTAATTTGAACACACCTGGCATCATAATTACAGCTTCTCAACTCGAAAACACAAACTTCCCAGGAGGACTTGAACATACCATAATAGTAAAAAACATCAGAGCATAGGAACAGTATGAAAACTTTTCAGAAAAGCCACAGAAACTACAAACTGCATGCAACACTTTAGAAACTGCATATATGGTGGTTTACTGTAATGAACTCTTTTAAGTGTGTGTGTTGTTTGACTAACTTTGAGTGTGTTTTGTGCTGCAGGTGCAGGAACTGCAGAATCCTCCCAGAGCCAGTATGGTGGTTAAAGACTGTGTGAAGGCCTGTTTGGACTCCACATACAAATACATCTTTGACAACTGCCATGAGCTCTACAACCAGCTGCTGGACCAGGTAAGAGCAGGGTTAAGAAAGACTCTAAGATCAGTACGACCAAAAACATACTCAGATGTGTCCACAAGGGATGCTATAGTCAAATGGTCTTCTTCTGTGGTTAATTTTCACTTTCAGGGAAACTACTGTCATGGTGGATCAACAGTTGTTGGTTAAAGTTGGTTAAAGTTTTCAGGGCTGAATGCTGAGGATGTTTTATACTGGCGTGGTCAGGCTGGTTGTTCAGATTTTTATTGTCCTGCCAAAATTGTCAATGGCCCTGTCGACAAGAAAAAAAAGAAAAAGAAAAAGAAATAAATTAAATTAAATTAAATTAAATTAAATTAAATTAAATAAAACAAAATTAAATTAAATTAAATTAAATTAAATTAAATGTGTATATATATATATATATATATGTATATATATATATATATATATATATATATATATATATATGTATATATATATATATATATATATATATATATATTTATATTTAAATAAATAAAAAAAATACATGTTAAATTAATTAATATATAAATGTAATCAACAGAATTACCAGTTTCACTGGTACTGTCACAAAAAAATTAAATAAATAAAATTAAATAAAATTAAAATTAAACTCACATTTCATAGAATCAGTAAATCAATACATAAATAAATAAAGTTATTTTTGACCCATGTAAGCTTTTTCTTTTGTTGTTTGATTAACCTTATTAAAGACAGACAGCAGCAGTAATGTTAGACTGCTGTCACTTTAAGACCTAATGCATGGATCCAATATAATGATACACATCAGGTTTTATTTTCCAACTGTTTATGTTTACTTGAGACGTTAATGACTGTGTTTATGCGGATACTCACATTTTGCATAATTTTGGCTGCATTTGTCTATTCAAGAGCGAGAATACATGAATGAGAATTCAGTTCAGTATTTGCACACCATCTGAGACACGACTTTCTCTGTGTGAAATGGGTTCTCTTGTGCATCTTCTTATTACTTGGCAAGACTTAAAAACATGGGGCAAATCATAAACTTTCAGTGGTCCAGTGATAAATATGTTTTCAAGTATAGTTCTGACCTTAAAGTGCCCCTATTATGGGTTATGAAAGGTTCATATTTAGATTTTTGTTATGAGTCCCCAACAACAGGTTGACATGCATGCAAGGTCAGAAAACACTTTCATTGTCTTATAATATGCATTTATTTTTACCTTATTTGCTCAACGACTCACAAACAACTCGTTCTAAGATTCAAACTCCTCCTTTGATTGGTCGATTTCATTTAAAGCAGTGTTTGTGAGCTTCTACCGCTCCAAAAGCACCACCTAGTGGCAAAGAATGAATTTGCATTTTCATTCAGACCAACGCCAAAATCAAGTTTTCCCAGGTCTGCGCGCAACAAGTGGGTGGGTAATATGCTAATGATTAATTTTGACGTCAACATGAAACGGCGGGGGATTCGTTTCAATGATTCAGAGTCGACTCTTTCTTTTGAGAGACAATAACTTTATACACGGTGCACTTTCAGATTTAAAACTTTGCAGGATGTTTTCATTCACTTAAAGCTGTCTTACACACTGCATGAAAGCTCATTTTCAAAAATCCATAATAGGGGCACTTTAATAATAACACATGTGGTTTAACAGCATAGATACTTGAAGGAATCTCAGTGCTGTGATTTGTTAGGTATGTACTGTATGGCATGCATGCAATGGATTTTCCAAGCACTGATTGTGTGGAGAGTTTCATGCAGAATGAGAGAAGGGTGTTTCCTCGCTGAGCGAGAGCGTCTCTCTTCTCACCCCAGTTGTAAAGTACATGCAGTGTTATGACACTGTTTATTTCTGCTGCTGTTGCTGTGTGTGTGTATGTGTGTGTGATGTCGCTTCGACGTGATCCCTCCAGTCAGACACGACAGCAGAATTTCTCATGGTCCATTCGCGCGACACACACACACACACACACTCACACTTTCACACACAACATGATCTGATGCGCTGACCCCAGAATCCTCCGTCACAGTGTCACGCTTGCTGAAAGTGTCAGAAAACTCTCTAGCTGTGGTGTTTTCACTCCCTCAAACTCCTTTCAGATTGTTTCTTGTGTCAGTATTTCATAGACTTTTAAGGTTTATAGAGTGGAAGTTCACAAACGCATCTGTCTGCTTTCTTCTGTGAAACGCAAAAGGAGATTTTTAGCAGAATGTTAATGCTGTTTTTCTGGATTGTGACCAGGGCTTGTCAACCTCCAACAGAACACAGAAAATCTCAAAAATGCATCAATATGATTCATCTGATTCATCTGATACAGTATATTCCAAGTTTTCTCTTGTATTAATCTGACATTTTTTATATAGTTTTTTGAAAATCCTTTTGTTTTTTTGACTTTGTTCTCACCATGCTGCTGACATGGTGTTAAAATAATAATAATAATAATAATAATAATAATAATACATTTAAAAGTTTTAAGAGCATTTAAGAATATTTTCTCTATTACCATAATGCGTCCATATATTTTATTTATGTGCTCTGTGACCTGGTGAAAAAGATGACATGCATATGCATTTTTAATATTTATTATGCACTATTATTATTTATAAATATAGATTTTATTTGTGTATTTTCTGATTTGATTTGATTTTAGTTCAAGTTTTAGTAATTTTGTTATGTGCATTTGTAATTTTTATTAGTTTTAATTTATTTTTTTGATTTAGATTTTGTTGATTTTTATTTGTGTTTAAATTATCATTTATTTATATTTATTATGTCATTTATTAATATAGTTATATTAATTTTATTAGTTGAACAAACTTATTTTAATTAAGTTAGTTGGTAACATTTCTAATTTTTATTAAAAAAAATTAATAGTTTGTCATTTAATATTTATACTTTATTTTATTCCAGGTTTATTTCACTGTTTTTATTCATTTTACTTGTAGTAACTGATAACACTGATCCTGTTCTGCAGAAATCCTCATGTTTCTGTGTTTATTCGTTCATTGCGCTCTGGAGGGCAGGACTGTCAGCATCACTTCAGTCTGTAAGACAGACGCTCGTCCACTGAAAGGGAACTTTCATCAGCCCTAAATAACAGCACGGATTCCCCTTACAAAACACAGCTAAAATTAGCATCCGGAGCTTCACTCTCGCTGGTGGAGAGGTTTATTTTTAGTGCCTTTTGGAGCAGAACTGACCCATCTTCTACTTTAAATGAGGCAAAGGCCCCATGGAGAGGAAAATGGGGTTTTATTTGGTGCACACTGAATGTTCCTCCTCTGGATGTTTTATATATAAAGTACAGCAGCATCACTCAGAGGTGGGTTGGTATGTTATATAATCATGTCAGAAAGCTCTTAAGACACGTGCGCGGGAAACAACCAAATCCTGTTAGTGTGATGTGAGTGAAGGAGATCCGTGGAAACATGAGGACCGGAAAAGAACAAAGACGCATGGCTGGTGGAAATAAGATGAGACGCAGTGAGTCAGAACAACTGGCAGAAAATTCACAGAGATAAAGAGATTAAAAAACGCACAGAAAATACTTGAGTGAATTTCACAAAACCAGTCAAGAACATGTACGGGTCATATTTCACTTTCCAAAGAACCCATGTTTAAATCTTGCATACTACTCAAACTTTCATCATTGCAAAACCTTATTTGCAAAAGGTGTGTGTGTGTGTGTGTGTGTGTGTGTGTGAGAGTGTGTGTGAGAGTGAGAGAGTGTGTGTGTGTGTGTGTGAGAGTGTGTGTGAGAGTGAGAGTGTGTGTGTGTGTGTGTGTGTGTGTGTGTGTGTGTGTGTGAGAGAGTGTGTGTGTGAGAGAGAGAGTGTGTGTGTGTGTGTGTGTGTGTGTGTGTGAGTGTGTGAGAGAGTGTGTGTGTGTGTGTGTGTGTGAGAGAGAGAGTGTGTGTGTGTGTGTGTGTGTGTGTGTGTGTGAGAGTGTGTGTGTGTGTGTGTGTGTGTGAGAGAGAGAGTGTGTGTGAGAGAGAGAGAGAGAGAGAGAGAGAGTGTGTGTGCGTGTGTGTTTGAGAGTGTGTATGTGTTTGAGAGTGTGTGTGTGTGTTTGAGAGAGTGTGTGTGTGTGTTTGTTTGTTTGTTTGTGTGTGTGTTTGAGTGTGTGTGTGTGTGTGTTTGAGAGAGAGAGAGTGTGTGTGTGCGTGTGTGTATGTGTTTGAGAGTGTGTGTGTGTGTGTTTGAGAGAACGAGCGAGAGAGAGAGTGTGTGTGTGTGTGTTTGAATGTATGAGTGTGTGTGTGTGTTTGAGAGAGAGAGAGTGTGTGTGTGTGTTTGAGTGTGTTTGTTTGAGAGAGAGAGAGAGAGAGTGTGTGTGTTTGAGAGGGAGAGTGTGTGTGTGTGTGTGTTTGAGAGTGTGTGTGTGTACTTGTTTTTTATATCCCGGTGGGGACTTAGACCTGAATACACACAGCCTCATGGGGACTTGTGTCATGGTGGGGACCTAAATTTAGGTCCCCACGGGTAAACAAGCTTATAAATCACACAGAATGAAGTTTGGTAAACAAGCTTATAAATCACACAGAATGAAGTTTTTTGAAAATGTAAAAATGCAGAAAATTTTCCTGTAAGGGGTAGGTTTAGGTGTAGGGTTGGTGTAGGGCAATAGAAAATACGGTCTGTACAGCAGAACAACATTATGCCTATGAGAGTCCCCACAAGGACAGCAGAACAAGTGTGTGTGTGTGTGTGTGTGTGTGTGTGTGTGTGTGTGTGTGTGTGTGTGTCAATTGAGCCAAATGTTGCAAATAAAATTTTGTTTTAGTGTGTGGCATTAATAATCAAGGTATCTTCCGATCATTCGTTTTTTAATTTAATATTAAAAACAGAAAAATAAGAAAACCTTTTTTCATTTTTTCATTTTTCAATTTTTCAAAAAAACGAAAAAACAAGAATTATGCCTGATTTTGCATTTTTACATTCAGGGCTAGAAAATGAATAAACAGTTTGAATTTTTATCTCTGCATGTGGGCGGGAATAAAACGCCCCTTTCCGATGATTGGTCAACCAAACATTAAACCTTGCCGTTATTAGTTCCTGCTGCTACAGTTGTATGCGTTCTTAACGCGTTTATTGCAACTATATTTTATCACTTTCTCATCAAACAACCAGACTAACAAATGGCTAACGGCTAACATTACCCTTAAAATATAACAATGAAAAAAAAAATAAAAATAGAATAATGTCAATAATGTCATATCTTTACATATCTATATCATTTCAACTTCATCTCTTGTCCAAAACTTAGTTCAATAAAACAGGCGATGTGTTAAAGATGTAGGCTACGGGGCAGCTGTGAGTGCAGATGTGAATTAATCAATATTAAGCTATGAGAAAATAATAACATAACTTTTTTAATAAATTATTACTCGTGCAGGTTGTCGAAATTATGCCCATACAGAAGTAAGCCATATAGGCTCTGCCCCGGTACGGGCTATTCGTTAGCCATTTGTTAGTCTGGTTGTTTGATGGGAAAGTGATGAAATATAGTTGCAATAAACGCATTAAGAATGCATACAACTGTAGCAGGACTGTTTTCTGCTGTGCAGGACTGCGGAAGAACTAATGACGGCACGGTTTAATGTTTGGTTGACCAATCAAACAACCAGACTAACAAATGGCTAACGAATAGCCCTTACCGGGGCAGAGCCTATAGACGCTTACTTCTGTATGGGCATAATTTCGGCAACCTGCGTGAGAAATAATTTATTAAAAAAGTTATAAGTTATTATTTTCTCATATTAATTTATTCACATCTACACTCACAGCTACCCCATAGCCTACATCTTTGGCACATCGCCTGTTTTATTGACTTTTGGACAAGAGATGAAGTTGATTATTGCATATCAGTGTAGTATATGGTCTATTATTCATTTTTGTTTTTTTCATTGTTATATTTTAGGGGTAATTTTAGCCGTTAGCCACTTGTTAGTCTGGTTGTGTGATGAGAAAGTGATGAAATTTGCAATAAATGCGTTAAGAATACATACAACTGTAGCAGCAGGAACTAATGATGGCAGGGTTTAATGTTTGGTTGACCAATCATCAGAAAGGGGCGTTTTATTCCCGCCACCATGCAGAGATAAAAAAATCAAGCTGTTTATTCATTTTCCAGCCCTGAATGTAAAAATGCAAATCAAGCATAATTCTTGTTTTTTTGTTTTTTTGAAACCGTTTTCTTATTTTTCTGTTTTTAATATTAAATTAAAAAACGAATGATCGGAAGATACCCTGATTCATTAATAAATATTTTCAAGTTCATTTTGGATTTTTATCAGGCGCCCCTACAAATGATTTGCGTGTGTGAGTCAGTATATTTTCTATTTGAACTACTAAGAAATAAAAAGAAAAAATGAAATAATATTTTGCGTAAAAAATAAGCCTATTTGTTTTTGTTGTTGTTGTTTTTCATTTTACATATTTACATACATATTTATTATTTATTATTTAAGTATGAAATTCAATTCATAACTATAATAACAATAATTAATTAAAATAAAATTAAATAATGTTATTATGATGACATTTTAATAATTATATCTCTGCATCAGAACATTGTATAGACATGGGACTTGGTTCTTTTGACTCGTGCAAGCAAACAGGACTTCCAACATGCTACACATGCTAGCAGTGAACAGCTACATGCTAATAGTGATTAGCTAAGTGCTAAAACTTGCTAAAAACCCTTAGGTAATTGCTACAACATGACTAAAACAAGCCCAAATCTGCTAGCATCATACTAACAATATGTTAAATCGTGCTAGCATTGCCAAGCTAAGTGTTAAAACATGCTAAAAACATGTTAACAACATCTAGTGAAGTGTTAAATCATGCTAACATCATGCTAACGACATGCTAATAGCGTTAGCATAATAGTAAATGTATTACCACCTTGTTAAAAACACAGTAATGACAAGCTAAACCTGTTAACATCATGTTAGTGATGTTACTGTGTTGTTCAATCATCATGCTAATGGCATGCTAGTCATGTTAACATTGTGTTAAAAACATGTTAGCATCGTGCTAATGATATGCTAATCATGTTAGCCTCTTGCTAAAAACATGCTAGCATACATGTTAACATCATGCTAACATGATTAGCATGTTGTTAACATCATTAGGGTTAGTTCAGAAAATATACATATCTGTGTACCACTTTAATGCTGATTTATATATATATATATATATATATATATATACTGTATTACAGTCACATGAACCACTGTTAAGAAAAACTGGAATGTAATATCTCGTGTCACAATAGTTAATGGGACTAAAATAGCCATTTTTTATGCAAAATATATATTTTTTTCTATTGGTTTATTTTTGGTATGAAATATGACCTGTTGTTCTCAAGAAATTCACCTGTTTATGCTAAACCACTTTACAGATAAATCACTTTACATTTGCACTTATGTTCTATAAATAAATAAATTGCTTAATTGCAGAGGTAGCAGAGCAGGTAGCTGTGATTTACACAATTCATGTTAAATTCACACCTAAATACATCACCAGAAACCTGCAATAATGCGAAGCCCTCAAAACGCCTTTTAATTAGAGTCAAGAGTTAATTACAGTGATATGCAGAGGACCGGCCTGTGTTTTAGATGATTACAGAGAGATATTTTACACCTAACTACCATGAGCTTTGAGAACGTCCTCATTTATCAGAAACCTACCAACCCACAAATTAATACCTTTAAATGAATAATGTTTTTTTTTTTTTTTTTTTTTTTTTTTCCCGGCCTGTCAGTAACACAGATAACACATGACAGTACGTATGTGTAGCTATGCTATCATCATTCAAAGCCTGTCTTTTTTTTTTTTTTTTTTTTTAGATTTTTTTTTTTTTTTTACATTAATTCATTAATTAATGTAATTTTATATACCCTTTTATTTAACCATACTATGACAGACAAGACCAGGGGACAGAGAAAACAAGAGAGAGAGAGAAAAAAAAAAAAAAATTATAATGATAATAATAAAAATAATAATAATAATAATAATAAAAATAAATAAAAAAAAAAAAAAAGGAATTAGAAAACAAAACAAAAAAAAAATTGTGGAGAAAGTCAACAGAGAAGGGGGAGAGAGAGAGAGGAAAAAAAAAATAAAAAAAACAACAAAAAAAAAAAAAAAAAAAAAATTAAAAAAAAAAAAAACAGACAATTTGCTTCGATACCTGCTGACAAAAAGAGAAAACAACAGAAGACACAACATCAGAGAAACTGCAGCAACAACCAACATCTGTATGAATCACAATAAATTCTAAATGTTAAATGTTATTGAGCAGCACGCATAACTAATATTACAAAATAAGTTTTGAAGCAACAGCAGATCAAGACAATGTGTGTCTGTGAGCACCTGTTTTTACACCAATGTGAATGCTTGAGTGTACACCTCGTGAGCGCGGCTGTGTTCATAAGGTTCCTCCATGTAAATGTATAATAGTGTGTGTGGGGAACAACAGCCCCATCCCGCAAGGCATGAAGCAGGCACGGAAAAGACCTGGGCCCCAAACATCCGGAGGCCCCCAGGAGAACCACCGCAGGGACAACCGCGGCCCCCACCCAGAAAAGGGCAGAGAGAGTCCAAGGTGGTCCTCCGACAGCCACATGACGCCCAGGGTGCCGGTGGGAGCGGCAAGCCCGCAGGCTCCGCCGGCAGCCGACCACACCAGGGCAGACCGGCCCCTGGGCCCGAGATCTCAAGGGCCCTTCAACCGGGGCCCAGCAAAGCAGCAGGGCCAGGCCCGGCCAAGCGACCGCCGAGAGAGTGGGCCAGCGCACACCCGAGCATCCTGCCTCGCGCGAGAAACCACTAACGCACCGCGTGCATCCCACCGGCAGGGCATGGTAATGGGGTGGGGTCGACTGAGATGATGAGTGAGGTGGAGTCTAAGGCCCAACCTGACACATAGACGAGATGAACAAGCACACATATACACAAGCATACGTTCCCACCCTCATGCACGCAAACGAATATTCACACCCTCGCCCCCACATGTATACACACAAAATGGACACGGTACCCACACTCACACTCCCATACGCACACTATACTCCTTGTGATCCAGGCACCACCACCCCCAGAGGGGTAATCAAAGCCCGATCCCGGAGCTGAACCCCTCACCCGGTGAGGACAGGAAGACTACCCCGGTCCCCGCAGGCAGAGAAGACCACCAGCCCAGACCCCGACCGGGCGAAGCCAGCTCATTCTCACAGCCCCCAGCCCCTGACAGAGAACAGAGGAACAGGGGTGTGAGAAAAAAAAGACCCCATGCTTCACCTCACCCATTTTCTCAAATGTAGTGTTGGTGTGTGTTGTTCTAAGGTGCTTTAAAACAGGGGTGCTTTAAAACAGGGGAGGGGCACCCTTCACAAACTTGTGTCAGCTCTCGTCCCTCCCTAGAGCCCTCAATGTCTATGTGCAACTTAAAATTGAGAAGTGGGCACTGGCACTAGAGGGAAGGCTGAATGAACAGACCGCCCTCCGGATGCCATTCCAGTGTGCCCACCCCCAAGGCCCTATATGTATGTCATGTGACAGTAAGTAATGAGAATGTCTAAGCTGTAATGTGATTGAGATGCAGGCGGCCACGAGGAGACAGAGGAGTACCACCTACCCCCGCATCCCAGCTACGCACCAAGACTCAAAACCTTACCTGTGTGTTGGTGTGATGGAGCTGGAGAAGCAGTTTAGGGATGGGGAGGAAGCATCAGAGGGGCAAAATACCCCCCCTTGGAGCCAGCTCCCCGCTGACCCCCATAAGCACCCTCATACCCAAATCTGCCTGTTAGCCCAGGCCCATCCAGACCAGGGCCCATGGCAGCCCGGGCCGCCCACCAGACCCCACAGCAGAGGAAAAACTTACCCCACCCCATCATTCAGTCAACTCCCAGACTACATAAGACAGTAAGACACCCAGGTTAAGCCCGTTTTCCCACCTCTATTGGATCCTCCCCGCGGAGGCACCGATGTGACCGAAGACCCCCACACCAGGGCCGGGCCTGGGCTGCAAGCACCAACCCATGCTCCCGCGGCACGCCAACCAGGACCCAAGCCCCCAGGCCCAGCCGTAACCCTAACCGGGAGGCAGAGCGCTCCCCAGAACCCCAAGCCCCCTGACCAACCCTTGAACAGTACGGCCGCCAGGCTGGCAAACTTCACGCCCGCCGGCACAGTATCCCCCAGCAGCGCCTCAAACATGCAGCCGCTTAAACAGCACCCAAGAGTCACCAATACCCTATCCAGGCTAAGGTCGCAGCCCCAGCGCCAACCCCCTAAGAACTCCACCCCAGGGAACCCCCAGATTCTAAGCCCATATGGCCACCCCACGCCAACAACAAAAACCACAGCCGGACAGAATCGGACCCCACTCACACTAGGTGATGGAGCTGATCAAAGAAGCCCAGAGAGATTGATCTAATGTAGTATCCGAAGCTGTGTCAAGACTAATATAATCCAACAAATGATCTCTATATTGATTGATATTAAGATTATTTTTATTTTTCCAGTTCATGAGGACAGTCTTCTTAGCAATGCATAGGGCAGTGAAAGCCATGTGAATTGAAGTTATCTTCTGTAGTGACACCATCTAGGTCGCCCAACAAGCAGACTGAAGGAGAGGCTGGAATAGAACATTTAAGACACTTTGATAAGTCTTCACAAATCCTGTACCAGTACCTCTCAACAGGTGGACAGAACCATAGAGCGTGGATGTAATTGTCAGGTGTATTGCCTTTACAGTGTGAGCAGTTATTAGAAGCTGTAAAACCCATCCTGAACATCCGGATGACCTGTAGCACTCTGTGCAGGATTTCATTGTATTAATTGTAAACCAGGATTTCTAATCAGTTCAAAGGTTTTTAAACATATCTGAGACCAGAAATTATGGTCCCAGCTTACTGATAGATCTGCCTCCCATTTTGCAATAGGAAGTGATACTGATTCATCTATTTTGGAAAGTGTCCTGTATATTTTAGACATTAATTTGGGGGTTTTGAGATTAAGAAAATCTGCCACACTTGGTGGTATTTGTAATTTGATATGATTAGACTTAAATTTCCCTTTTACAATAGATTTAATTTGTTGATATTCTAAAAATCTGTGTTTATTAATCCCATATTGTTTAACTAATTTGTCAAAGGGAATAAAGTCTATCCCTTCGAATATATGTTCCAGGTATTTAATACTCATAAATCTAATTTCCTAAAGTTCTCATCATATTGTTGTTTTAGCAATATGTCAGACTATTCCAGATGGGGGTACGTTTGCATGGGATTAGTGAAGACTCAGTCATTTTTAGAAACTCCCACCATGCTGTCAGAGAAGAGCTGATACTGATGCTTTAATGACAATGGTCAAGCATTAATCGAGCTAATGAATGGCAGATCCGAAATCTCTATATTATTGCATAATGCCTGTTCTACATCTAGCCAAGGCTCATCTAAGAGGGTGTGTTTTAACCACCCTGAAATGTGTTGAAGCCTGTTGGCTAAGAAATAGTGGTGAAAGTTAGGTAGATCTAGTCCTCCTTTATCCTTGGTCTTTTGCAGCGTTTTTAAGCTAATACGCGGGGGTTTACCTTTCCAAAGGAATTTAGAGATGGAGGAGTCCAGAGATCTAAACCAGTCAGGTGGTGGGTTTGCTCGGGATCATTGCAAATAAATACCTAATTTGGCAAAACCATCATTTTTATTGAGGCGACTCTTCCCATGAGTGATATGGGTAGAGACTTCCATCTGGTTAGATCATCTTCTACCGTCTTTAAAAGTGGGATGTGGTTTAATTTAATCAAATCTGCCAGCCTAGGAGAAACATTAATACCTAAATATTTAATATTTCCAGATTGCAGTGGAGTGGAAGAATTCTGGAAGGAGCAATTAATTGGAAGAACTGTTGATTTTAACCAGTTTATTGAATAATCTGAGACTCTTGAGAAAGAGTTTATTAATGTAATTACCTCAGAGAGAGTGGTTTGTGAATGCTGAAGAAAAAGTAGCACATCATCTGCGTAAAGACTAACTTTATGTTCTACATTCTTGCATTTAATGCCTTTAATCACTGTAGCCTGTCTAATTGCTGCTGCTAGTGGTTCAATAAAAATTGCAAACAATGAGGGGGAGAGGGGGCATCCCTGTCTGGTGCCCCTCTTAAGATAGAAGCTAGAGGATGTTTGGGCATTTGTCCTGACACATGCTGTTGGAGAGTTATATAATATTTTTAACCAGTTTATAAAAGAGTTTCCAAATCCAAATTTGTGTAAAGTTGCAAATAGAAAATTCCAGTTAACCCTATCAAAAGCTTTTTCTGCATCTAGAGATAGTATTGTAATTTGAAGGTTTCTATTGCATGAATAGTCTATCAAGTTAAGTAACCTATGTGTATTTGTTGAGGAGTGCCTCCCTTTTATAAAACCAGTTTGGTCGGAATGAATTATGAGAGGGGTTATTTTCTCTATTCTTTTTGAGATAGCTTTGCAGATTAGCTTTAGTGTCCACATTAATAAGGGATATTGACGATAGCTGGTAGGCAATAGCAGGTTCCTTGGTTTCAGCATGAGACTAATGTTGGCAGAATTCATATTTGGTGGAAGTCTACCAGTTTCTTTGGTTTCCTGCAACATTCTGTAAAATGTTATGCTGTAACTGGCTCAGAATTCTTTATAGAATTCTGCTGGAAAGCCATCTGGACCTGGAGCCTTTTTATTGGGCATACTGTTCAAGGCTTCCTGAAGTTCATCTGATGTCAGTGGAGAATCCAATGCCATCGCTTGATTGTCTGATAATTTCGGAAGTGTTATATTGTCAAGAAATTGGTCAATTTCGTCTTTAGATGGGTTTATCTGTGGAGAATATAAAGATTTGTAAAAGTCCCTGAAAGTGTTGTTTATTCTTTCAGGGTCATATACTGTATCCCCAGTTAAATCTTTAATAGCACATATAGTTGTTTTTTCTTTATTTAGTTTTAACTGGTTCGCTAGGAATTGACCTGATTTGTTACCATGTTTTGTTTTTAATATAAATGTAAATGTTTCTGAGAAAAAGAAAATAGCCACGTTTACATGTACACTTTTTTGTCATTCCGATTAAAATCATTCCGATTGAAAGATTCGGTGGACTGTTTACATGAGACGTTATCTAATCCAATATGGTGTTTACATGTGCCAGTGCTTTCAATTTGCGGCGGGACACACTATTAGCCTACAATGGCAACAAATACAAATCACCAGAGGAAAAAAAACACCCGTATTTGCGTTAATATTTTTAATAGCTGCTTGCACTTGCTTAGAATAAACAGACTAATATTTGAATCCCTTACGTTCATTCGAGTGCTCAGTCATATGGCCAGAACACGAACACATACACGCTCATAGTAATCATACGGCTGTATTCTATCGTACCAAACAATATGCACTGTAAAATAAATTCCCTAAAATTTACGGTAAAAAACTGGCAGCTGTGGTTGCCGGAATTCTACCGTAAAAAAATACGGTAACAACATTTTAGGTTTTACGGTTTTAACTTAAATTTATAGTTAAATACCGTAATTTCATTAACTGATATAATATTAATATACCAACCTATTGAAGTACTGAATCTGTTTTTTGAAATGCACTGATAACCACCAGATGCAGGTGGTGATGAGAGTCACATGATGAACCAAAGCCCATCACAAGCAGCTTTTAAATAATAGCATATATAGAAGGTGCACAGTGTCATTCACACAAGCACTAAACACCATCATGCTGCGACTCATTACACTGAAATGCTATAAATGCTATATGCTATAAACATTAATTTAACAACATACAACCCTGATAAACATAACTGATAAGAAAAAACTAAGACGAAACATAATTATTTCAAAGAAAAAACATCAAATTCAAACTAAATTTCAAATGCAACGCAGGGAATTCTGGGAACGTCAGTTTACGGTTTTTCTCTGTAAATTTTACAGGAACTTACCGTTAACCATTTAACAGGTTTTTACTATAGCATTTTCACAGACTAATATTTGAATCCCTTGCGTTCATTCGAGCGCTCAGTCATGTGGCCAGAACACGAACACATTCACGCTCATAGTAATCATATGGCTGTATTCTATCATACCGAACAATATAGCTTGATCACATATCATATCGCCCTAATTTCTTAACATGAAAGATAAATAATAACATTATTTTAATGATAAAATAGCAGTAGCCTATGACCCTCTGTAATGCAGCTCTGAAATGAATTGTATTCTGATACTAAAAAGTTTTACTGTACTTGAATGGAACAAATACATGATTTCTTACCAAGAGTTGCTGAACAATGAATCAAAAGAGCGTTGCTTTATGAACAGAGTGATCACACATAACATTTCCAAACGTGTCTTCGTACAATGTTCATGGTGTGAGCACTTATAAATTCAAGCAGATCGGAAATTATGAATCTGTAATAAATAATAAATACAAATGACAAAGACAAATTTTGGTCAAGTTGTTTATTTTCATTGAGCTATACTTTCACTATCACCATTGTGTTTAAGCTGAAAAGCAGAAAATTGCGCTTAATTTCACATCCGTTTTTCACTCGGTCATGAGAGCAGATATGGCAGTTCATAACACAGCGAGCGTTCTCCATTCTAATGTGTTTTTAACTGCATAATTGAAATTTTAACTTCTACCTCCACTATTATCTCCACTGTAGTCGCGGTGTCCCCAGATCACATAATTTACTGACGACCCCGACCTCTTGACGTGATGACGGTTTAGCGCGTTTACATGGCAGAATTTTAATTTTATTCGGTTTATAAAAAGATTTATCCCACCTCTCTCAAACCGATTACCGATTTTTTTTGTTTGTTTTTTTTGGGGGGGGATTTGACTAAGTGTTGTGGATTTGTATTGTCCTGTTGTGAAATTTATGTTGAAATTTGTCTTTTGTGAGAAACTGCATATGGAAACAAGCTACTGAAACAAAATTTCCCAAAGGGGATGAATAAAGTTACTACTACTACTACTACTACTATTACAATTTCATTCGGATTGGGCATTTTTATTCCGTTTGAGGTGTTTATATGGAGCATTTTCAATCGGATTGGACTTTTAAACTGATTACAATGCTCCAAGTAAACGCACATAATGATAATCTCATTTAGAGCTTCAGATGAATTCTCAACAGTGTCTCAAACTGTACTCAGATGTTTCTAAGGATAGTAAAATGCTGTTTCATGTTGATGTTTAGTCTCATGAGCAATGAAAGTGCAACCTAAAATAAGACTTGAGGTGAGATCTGCGTGAAGATGTTCAGAGCTCAGGGTGAAATAACTCCAGACTCGCTGCAGGGCTTCATTTCACCACAGACAATAACTAAACACACTGATTCTATTGAGGGCAGAAAATAACCGCAGAAAGACAGAGCGTTTGGAGCGGTCCATCTTCATCCAGAGGGGAGGATGAGGATGGAAGAGTCTATTATGTGTCAGCAGAGGGTGAATCTGACAGGAGGATCAGTTTGCAACTGGATAAATTAGAAAGGGGTTATATCATAAGGATTCTTTGTTCTTTTCTTTGTGTGATTTCTCAGCACACACTATTTCAAAGACAGACGTTTGCCTTTTGTAATCATTAATTTGCTTTCTTTTTACAGTTAATGCCACTTCCATGCCAATAAGTGCCAAACTCCTACTTCCAGACCACCCACTTTTCTTGATCCAGAAAAATCATGTTTCTACCTACATAATTAAACGTTAATGATTTCAAAAGGCAAACATCGTTCTTTGGAAGAACATGCATTGATTAAAGATGCACAAGAAGACAAGGAAAGGAAATAGAACTGTAAAACAATGTGATATAAACCCTTTCTCATCTAATTCATTCTAATTTCAGTCCGTTTGTC
>JAFVLL020031020.1:0-52740 GCA_021397915.2 Tor tambroides
ATGCCACTCTGGATTAATTTGATTTGCCTGCTTTTCTGTAGCACACGTAACTTTCAAGATCCTTTGCAGTTGTCACCTAATTGAAATTTCCCCTCTGCTCTGATCTACTGATTTATTCCATTTGCATCAAATTCTGCAATAGTCATTTGAGCAGAGAGGCATGAACTGAACTGCAGTTTATAAGATTTTAAATCAGAGATTTTATTTCAGCGCCTGGCATTCTTGTACATATCCTACAAGGACTCTCAATAAGAATATTATGAGGGCCTTTTATAGATTTTTACGTGCTTTTACGTGCTACTGTGGTGCGTTGCATTGAAAGTTTTGTCATTGCATGCGCTGTGACAGGATTAAAAGCGCAATAAAATGGCACAATTGTGGAATTTGCAAGTCTGATGGGTTCTAGACAGCCCTCGCTTTATGAATGTATCTGCCCAGTTAATGATTTAACACCTTGATACCCCTAATAGTCTCTTAAAAATGTAACCGGCATCAGCAGGGTTCAGTGTTTTCCCGTAATATTTCGAAGGCAACTAGAATTGCACTGTTTGATAAGCACCAGCCTAATGATTTTGTTTACTTCCAAGCAGCAATTAGTCCATACTAGAAATCATAATTGTTTTTTGAGGCTGTTCATCTGTCTTTGTCCATTCAGCAAAAGAACAAGATGTTACAGAGTGACTTCATAAAAACACAGGATTCGAGACAGGAGAATTGAAATTGTGCATTTATATGCTCTGACACAGCAAGCGAGACGATGCATAATATGTGGGCTTTGTTAATGCCATTTTGTGAGGCAGAGCATATTGTGCTTAACGTGTCTATCGTAGGGATGTGCAAAACTGCACATCTGCAAAATCAGCTAGTTGGTGGGTTGCCTGAATGACTGGTTGGCTAAATGTTCTTAAAGAGGCCTGTTTCCTAGGTGGCCTTTAAGTAAGATGCATTCTTGCGTTTAAAAACAGTCAGACATAACGCAACGCAATGGAGCGCAGGGATTTCGAGTTGCATTTTTAAAATGCATTTAAATTGCAATTTCATTATGTTACAGTAGATGATTTACCAGTGCCTAATTCCTTTTTGGGAGGCCCTTAAAGGGATAGATTAGTCAAAAATTCACATTTTATTTACTCACGTTCATGTCATTTCAACCTGTATGGCTTTTTTTTCTTCTGCAGAACACACACACACACACAAAAAAATCTGTAGAACTGTTCTTGTCAATAGAGTGAAAGTAAATGGGGTCCAAAACCAAATTGGACTCCATAGAGTTTCACTGGACCAAAAAAAAGTGGAAAAAAATAAAGATAAATTAATAAATAAAAATAAAATAAAATAAAAATGGCAACTCAATTTTCCCCAAATCATGCGGCCCCAATGCAGACCTAGGCTGCTGGTTTCACTGGTTTACGTTTGGGAAATTACTATTGGCGAGCTTTAACTAGAGGCGAAAAATCTCCCTGAAGACAGAAGCGCTGAAGCTTAGTGGCACATTTCAATCAGAAAGAAACAGCAGGGGATACGTCTTCCACGGGTGGAATCTTTAGTTCTGCTCAATAAGGCCAAAAGCGATAGAAACGAGACTGAAAACAACAACAAGAGACATTACCATTCTGACTATATTTTGTCTGGGCACAGGTTCAGACATTTCATGTAACTGATGTCATTTTTTGTATGCTGCTAGTGCCTCAAATGGAAATGATGAGTCTGTGATCTTTTTCGCCTGCTCTCTCCATGTTTTTAACTCATTCAGCATCAGGGCTTATTTTACAGCATTCATACCTGTCCAAGACCTGTTGACTTTTCTTTGATTCTCTCTGGAACAGGCCACCTATCGGACGTGTCGGCGGTAGATATGTCATGTATTTTAGTTGTTAAAGCACTGGAGTGAAATTACATGCACAGCTTTGACTTTAAAGGCTCTTTGACAGGCTCCAGACCAGAGCGGTCATTGCCTGAAGGCAGCCCTTGGAGCAGACCCATAAAACCTAGGTATAGGTGTTTCCAGGGAGGGACTTTGTACCTCTTTGACCATTTAGCTTTTGGAGAAAGCCACTGGAAAACCTTTAACCTGTTACGATGATGTTCTCAGGCTGACATTTGATTTAGGATCTCTACTTTATGTGAACGCCCCTCGGCAAAGATTTGGCTTATAGTACCACTGAAACCTAAACGGGGCTGGTGTTGGGCCAGTGGAAAAAACTTGAATTATAGGTCAAAAATTTGCAACCTTAATGTACCTTTTGTTGTTTATGATGTCCTGTACACCTTTATTTATTAACATTCAGTAGTTTGGGGTGAGTACAATTTTTTTTTTTTTGTTGTTGTTGAAAGCAATATTTGGTCACACTTTATTTTAAGGTCCAGTTCTCGCTATTAACAAACCATAGCCTCAATAAACTACTAATTTGCTGCTTATTAATAGTTAGTAAGGTAGTTGTTAAATTTAGGTATTTGGTAGGATTAGGGATGTAGATTATGGTCATGCAGAGTATGTGCTTTATAAGCACTAGTAAACAGCCAATATGTTATTAATAGGCATGCTAATAAGCAGCTAGTTAATAGTGAGAATTGGTCCTCATACTGAAGTGTTACCCAATATTTTAATTAAGAAAACATGCAGAAAATTTATAGTGAAGAAAGTGACAGTAAAGTAAAATTATTTCTTCCGTAGAAAATTTACAAACAAAAATGTATATTTCAAACAAATGCAGTTCTTTTTAACTTTCTATTTATCAAAGATTCTTGAAAAATATCAGCTTTACCATCACAGGATTAAATTACTTTTAAAAATACATAAAAATAGAAAGGTGTCATTTTCAGCAATAATATTTCAGTATTCTAGTTTTTACTGTTTTTATTTATTTATTCATTTTTTTCAAATAAATGCAGCCTTTGTGAGCATACAAGAGTCACTGTTTTTAAGCAAGATTTATTAGGATGTATTATATATAGGTACATTATTTTCTTTATTAATCATGAAAAAAATACTGAACTGGTATTCACTTAATAAAGAAACAGTTTACCCAAAAATGTAAAAAACAACAACAAAAAAACAATTGTCGTATTACTTTCCTGTCATTCTAAACTTGTATTCTGTTTTTCCCCCCTCCCATGGAGTGTTAAAAGGGAATCTTTAAACAGCTTTTTTTCCATGCAGTGACAGTCAAGCTGCTATCAAGCTTCCAAAAAGGAGCCAAAAACATCATTAGGTCACCATAAAATTAGTCTATGCGCTATATTCCAAGTCTCCTGAAGCCATAGCTTTATTTGTGACCAAAACAGACCAAAATGTCTCTATTTAGTGATGTAATAAGACTTATATTTAGTTAAGCCTTATAAAACAGTGCAGAAGTCATATAGACTATTTTCATGGATATTTTTGTTGTTTTCGGTCCTATTGGGAGCTTTGCAATCCATGGTCCCTCTGAACTGTTCAGCACTATTTTGTGTTCCACAGTGAAAATAACAGCATACTGATTTAGCATGACATTTTTGGGTGAACTACTCTTTTAACATTGTTACAAGACAACATATTGCCTCCTTTCTGTTCCTTCTCACTAATTCAATCAAATCATACTTTGGCATCAGGATGTGTTTTCCAGGATGCCGGCCACTGTGGCAGGCAGGTTTGGCTGAGGATGCTCCTCTGTGATCAGATTTCCAGATACTTGGGTAATGTAGTCCAAACTCCTCTAATGAGAGAGCAGCTCTGGGCTCAACAATGCATGCCAACGCACTGAGCCAATTCACGGGGTGTGAAACAGGATGTTTGCAATTGCACAATGCCAATTTACTGCTTTAGTGTGGCAGTTATCAATGGCACTACAGCAGTTGTCAAAGGCACTTTCCAGATATAAAAATCACTACGGAATTGTTCAGTCGATGTGTGCTCATGTCAGTTTGTTGCAGGTCAGGCATGTCAAATACGTATTGTGTTGTGCAATGGTGAGTTCTAGATTATTGGCATGTGTACACTATTTAATGTATGCTTCTCTCCTGAGCACACTGCTTCACATGGTTTGATCAGTGAGGTTGATAATTTTTCTCCTTTTTTTAGTTTTAATTGGCGTGCCGACAACATGGTGTGCATTAGCTGTTAGGCAGCTGGCACAGTAAAAACCTCTTGGAGATGTTTGGTCTTTAAATTCCACCCTTTTAAAGCACCAATGCTACAGGCATATACAATGCAGATTGCAGAAGAGTCGATTTGATTTGTCTTCTATATATTGTGTTCCAAGATCGCATTCTAGCAACCCTCTGACTAGTTTTATTCTAAATATATATTGACCTTGGACCACAAAACCAGTCATAAGTGTCAATTTTTCATCTGAAAGCTGAATAAATAAGCTTTCCATTGATGTATTGTTTGTTAGGATAGGACAATATTTGGCCGAGATACAACTATTTGAAAATCTGGAATCTGAGGGTGCAAAAAAATCTAAATATTGAGAAAATCGCCTTTAAAGTTGTCCAAATGAAATTCTTAGCAATGCATATTACTAATCTAAAATTAAGTTTTGATATATTTACGGTAGGAAATTTACAAAATATCTTCACGGAACATGATCTTCACTTAATATCCTAATGAATTTTGGCATAAAAGAAAAATCACTAATTTTGACCCATACAATGTATTTTTGGCTATTGCTACAAATATACCTGTGCTACTTAAGACTGGTTTTGTAATCCAGGGTCACATATGTAGTTTTGCATGTCCCTGATTTTTAGTATTAGACTTTTGCAAGACCTCCTGGAGACAAAAGTGCTTTCAACTGTTTACAAAAATGAGCTCCTTAGCTTTGCTGTTTGTGTAAATAACAGTTATGTTATTGCTATTGACAAAGCCATTAGCCATTACAGTATATTAATGTGCTAAAGTCAATGTTATATGCAATTACAGTCTTTCAACAGCTGTGAAAAAAGCTTATGTAAAAGCTTTTGTGGAACACTATGTATTCACAGTAGGGTTCAAAATTCTGAGACCGCTGATAATGCTTTTTTATTTTAATAATTTATTAAAAATGGTTTCATTGCACATTAAGTTATTAGCATATCAATTTAAGCAAAAAAGAACTGCAGAATTAAAAAAAAAAAATTAAGTATTGTCTTTTAGTTTGTCCTCCTTTTGCTTAAAAGTCAGCATGAAATAGAAATTCAAAATATTTTTTTAAAAGCATGTTATTGATCTTTTTGAGAAAATTCATCCATGTATTTTGTTTTATTTTATTTTAAAATCAAAGTGTCATACATCGCCAAAAAGACATCTTGATCGATTTATTAAATAATGCAATGTGTCTCATTTATCTTAATTTCATTCTTTTAAATCTTTCAGAATCCTAAAATTGACTGTTTTAGTTTTTTGAATCCTAGATTTTCAGTATGGTTTCTTTAACTCCCTGATCTCACTATGTATATATTTATGATTTAGAGAGAAAGCGGAGCGGGGAACAAAACAGTTGTTGAGTTTGGTTCATGTTTTAAAGGAAGTGATATATGCCACAAATTCAATTTAAGTTTTTATGCTGAGCATGGTATTAAAAATCTATACGCATTAAGCACCAGCGTTGTATGGGAGGAATCACAGGTGATTTTTCTAGTCTTTACTCATTTATTTATGGTGCTGTATTGCAGCATAAGCAGTATGCATCTCTGGGATCATCAGTCAGTTGGGTTTGGCTCATTGGAATCGTGGGAATCAGCAGACTGTTCCAGGCCTAACGTGAAACTCTGCCGCTCGACATTAACACAACAGCACAAGCCTAACAAGCTCCCATCAATCACTGTGGGGATAAAATATTATTTTGAGTGTCTTCCGATTTATTTATTTTTTCGGATTTAACTTTTTTAAAATAAAGTTTTAATTAATCAGTTAATACTTTAAAAATAATACAAATAGAAATCAGTTATTTTAAAATATTATTGATATTTCACAATATTACTGTTTTTATCTCCCCTGGATGTTTAATCAAATAAATGCAACCTTGGTGAGCCTAAGGGACTTCTTACACAAAATTTTAATGACACAAAAACCTTTAAACAGCATATTTATTACACTTTTTAATGGTAGATGATGGAATTTAATTGATTGCAATTGACTGATTTAATTTTATATTTACTGCATTTATTTAAAAGCATTTACAGTCATTTAAAAAGTGTTCTGTGTAGACATTTGGATATAAATCATTCTATATTATTATTCTATTCTTTACTCTTTTTCAGTTTTTAATTTTTACTGTATTTTTTATTTCTTATAAAAATTGTAATAGTTTTTTTCTTTGAATTACCACTGAGTATGAAATGTGCTATATAAATAAACTTGCCTTGCCTTGCCTAGAAAGTCGTAAAGCCGAAACTTGAACACAAATCTGTACTTGTCTCTCTTACTCTGTGACCTGAGAAGGTTGCGATTGCTACGATTTATGGGCCTGAGAGATTCAGCTAATCACAGTCGCCTCTTCCTCACCGCCTACTCCCCAAAAAATAACTCCTACACACACATTCTCCTATGATTATATTAAAAGAAAATCCGTTCCTGCACTTTTGAAAGACAAATTCATTATGTGGAACAGACAAATAATTGAGGGCGGCTGTAATGAGCATGTTTGAGCCCATTGTTGTAGATCTTCACAGTGTCCACAAATGGAAGCTCAGTGTAGTGAGTCTAATGGCATATTGCTTTTTGATGGGACCACTAAGCCTCTTAATGAGGTTCAGATGCTGTGCTCTACATGCAGCGTACGGTTCTGCTCAAGGTAACATATTGTCCTCTTCTTTTGACCAAACTCATTCATTTAGAGCTTCGAACAATGTCTAAACATAAGGCTGAAACTCTGAAAAATGGCACAGTTAGCTATTAACACTGCTGTACATGTTTGGTTCTGACAACCGGTAATTGAATGATTGCAGAAATTTGGGTATGAACTTGTCGCTACCACTAGGCCGCTGTTGGAGCTACGATGAGCTAGAAAGCAGACCGCAGACATGGCGGTGGCCTCCCTAACGCCAGGTCTCTCAGTGCATGACCTTATTCCCTGTGACATTCTCCCCCATTAATCTTTCGACATGGAGTGATGGAGTACCCTTCCAAGTCACAATGTAGCTGTGTCACACTGTTTTATGTGTTTCTGATGGGTCGCTCGACCTAGTTGCGAGTCACTTTGCTCAGCCATGAGGTGGCTGTAATTTAATCAGCTCTACCTGAAGGATCACTGCCTCAGGAGTTTGTTTTTTGTTGAAAGCCATTCATGTTGTACGTGTGACATTGTACTTTTTTTTGATCATATCAAACCGAGAGTCAATTTGCATGCAAATTGCCTTTGGCTAAGTATGACTCATTGACGTTTCTTTCAGTGACTCATGAAGCAGCCCTGATCGGTTTTAGAATTTGTAACACTTTTCATATAGTAAATTCAATTGTGCTTGATTACTCTGCGACAAGGGATGATGAAGAACAGCTACAAAGTAAATAATTAGTATGATAAATGAAGCAAACATTCAATGAAATGAAATTTAAACGTTTATTCTTCATGCTGTTAAAAGGATAGTTCACCTCAAATTCATTTTGTTCTTGTTTATTCATCTTCACGTCATACTAAACTTGAATGATTTTTTTTCCCCTTTCTTCCATGGAACATAGAAACTAGATCTAATCTTGATCCTGATGTTTTCCCCCCTTCTGTACAATTAAAATTAATGACTAAAGTTTTCAACATAAGGTACTGTATGACTTATATTGTGTGTTATGTTATGTTAGATTTCCAAAGTTGTACAATAGCATTTTATGCCAAACAGACTGAATTTTTTATTTATTTACAGAGATTCTTCCCCTCCAGTGAGCTGTTAACCACTTGCGACCAGATCACAGAGTCAATGAGTTAAATTGAAGAAGGTATCAGTGTAATTCATGAACGAATCATTAAGACATGTTTGGTGAACCAGATAAACCAGATTAATTGAAAAATTCTGACGCAGAAGAATCATAAATTTACAAAAAAGACATTACTGCTTCTCTCATAAACAACCAAGATTTTTTTTAGCGAGTAACTGTTTACATATGAGTCTGTCACACTAATCGTTTACATTGCTTTAGACAACATGTTCATATATTATATATACTACTGTTCAAAAGTGTTTTTTTATATATTTTTTTTTATTTAGCAAGGACAGTAAACAGTGACAGTAAAGACATTTGCTATGTTAGAAATATTTCTATTTGAAATAAATGCTGTTCTTTTTAACTTTCTATTCATCAAGGAATCCACATGAATCACGAGTTTCTTTAAAAAAAAAAAAAAAAAAAAATATATATATATATATATATATATAGCAGCACAAGGATCATGTGACTGAGGACTGGAGTTGCTGAAGACTTCGCTGTCACAGCAATTAATTCTATTTTAAAATATGATCAAATTGAGAACAGTAATTTTAAATTGTAATTATTCACAATATAAATATTTTTGATCAAATAAATATAGCCTTGGTGAACATAATAGACCCCAAACTTTTGAACTGTATTGTGTGTATATAATGGATGAGTATGGATTCTGATTCTACTTTTATTGTCCATGAAAGAAAGTAAGTCATACAGGTTTGAAACAACATGACAGTGAGCAAATTATGATACAGAATTTAATTTTTCTTTGAGCTAATCCTTTAACAATTTATTGTGTTGTCTGTGTGCCATTTGACAGTGAGCACGAAACCCTAAAGCAGAGCAGACAGATATTACAGCAGTGACCCTGGCCTTTTATCAGCCTCGCTGTACCATTGCCTTTAATAAGACTTTATAGATCGTAGTGATGGGCAGGTGTGTGGATGGAGTTTATGGATCCGCTGATGAACAATATCGCCCTACTCTCATCCTCTTATCACTGCGGGCCAATACTAAATGAATGCTTTTCTCTCTGTTCAGTAGGCATTATAGCCCGAGGCTTCCCACAAACACTGCTGGGATTCTTGGTGATATGTTTTCATGATGAATTGTAGAATGGCCACATCTAGGAGAACGCTGTTTGTCCCAGTGTCAAAGATGTGCGTCTGCTTGGAACATTTATTTTTGTGAGGACAGCTGTTGCAGCGGGTCCCCTACAGCACTCTGCGGTGCCAACCACCTTTGCATCCCTTAAAAAATGATGTAGATAAAAGGGCTGCATTTGAGGCCATGTCTCAGAGCACACAACATATCGTCAGCCCTGAATAAACAAAAAAGAGCTTCACGGCTCAGAATAGATCACAACAAGCTGTGCTTTTACTGCTGCCCGTCTGTCTGCTGTAATTTTTAGTGATACAATCAACTAATGCTTCTTTAAATATTATTATGTTTCGTTTCAAATTGAATTGCTTCGTTAAGACATCAAGAGTGACTCGTATTTGAACTTGTGGTCAGATTTGTTTTTTGCTTCTGTAAACACAAAGATTTGCTTCTTTTGTTTTTCTTTTCATTTTTTTCCTAGTTAAATTTCAAAGATGATGAAAGTCTATAAACTCCATGTCAAAGTCATTTAGAGCAATTTTCTGTTTTCTTGTGAAATCCTTCAGTGCTCAGAGATATTGGTTTTATCTTTAGCTCTCCTGAATTTTCCTCAAGAGACATTTTTTATGAACAGAATTCAATTGGAGTTTATGTAACCATTATACAACATAAAATGATCATGGAATGAAAAGTATTGTCTTGTTTTTAATAGTGTAAATAATTGTAAGCTAAACCGTCAACTATTTAATTAATTTATTTATTTATGGTATCTGTTTTAGTGTTTTGAGCCAGTTTGTTTTAATTACACCTTTTTCAATATCATTTAAATGTTTGGGGTCAGTAAGATTGCTTTATGGAAATTATTACTTTTACTCAGTATGTCTCCATTAAACTGATTGAAAGTGACAAGCATTGTCAACATTTCAACACTGATAAGAAGAATACATGTTTTGTCAAATGAGCATTTTAGAATGATTTATGAAGGCTCATGAAGGCAAGGCTCATGTGACACTGAAGACTAAAGTAATGGCTTTGAATAAATTTAATTTAATATATATATATATATATATATATATATATATATATATAATATTTTCAGAATTTAAAAATAATAATTTCAGAATTGTAATTAAGTTATAGAAATATTTCACTATATTACTATTTTTACTGTATTTTTGATCAAATAAATGCAGCTTTGGTGAGTAACATTTGCCGAGGCATTTCCATGCATGGCCAGAAATCTCCATCACATAAGAATTAGCAAATGAACCCTCTGTGCATGCCGAATTTCTTTTGACATTAGCTTCTTATTAACCTCATTCCAGATTTTCCGTGGGCCACCAAGGTTTCTGTACCCAAAGGCATTTGCTGTCAGCGTGCAGGAAGGGCTTGCTGGTGACCCTCATCATTTGAGTGGCTATATTGACAGGCAGAAGGGAGGTTAGAAAGCAAAGCTGCAGTATTACTCCCCTTGCTCTTCAATTTCTCATCTTGGCCTTTGAAATGATACTGTGGCACCCATGAGCCAGAGACTGAATTAATAATGAACAGTCAAGAGACACCCAATGTCCAATTCAGCCAGATATCACCTTGGAGTGACTTTGCTCAGGTATTGAATCCCGATGGGGGGAAGATATTTGCAGCAAGGTTTCCTCCTTTAACCCTGCAAAGAGATGAATATGCTATTTCTCTCCGCCGTTGGCCTTGGCACCCAGGATTTGGAGCTCTCGCATCATTGTCACAGGGCATAAGCTTCAGTGCAGGGAGTGCTGTGTGATTTTCAGGGTAATTAAACCCATGTCCACCTGCAGTGTCGTTTCCTTTACTTGTGAAACGGGAAGCGCTCGCTGTGCGTCAGAGTGGCTTGTTTTTCTTTTCTTTGTTTTACCACTGTAATCTCCACTGAGAGCAGCTCCAATTTTACTGAGCTGGCATCAAGAAATTGATAAATTATGCATCAGTCGAACAGCATTTAGAGCCGTTGATCAATACATGCCACTGTTTCTATATGACGAATCTCGAGAACAACGCCTTGTCATTCTGTCAAACATCTTTAGCCTGTTTCGAAGCACGATGGATTTTGACCCAGAGAGAAACGTAGAAGAAAGTTGAGGCAGACAGACATACATTTCATTACAGGTTTCAATTGCTTTGCTCACGATTCCACAGAGCTGAGAAGCCATTTCCATTTGCGGCCTCATTTTTTATGCATGGCATAAAAAGTATTTATGTAGTGTAAGTGATGACTTTTTGAGGACATTTTTTTGCCTTGCCACTGGTGTTCATTATGCTCTAACAACAAAATACAGGATGGTAACTTGAACTTCACACACGTCCAAATATTTTGGAATTGCAGCTTGGATACCTGTTTCAAACATCTGTAGGTTTTCTTAATATCATCTATCCACTATGTTCAGCACTTTGTTCTTTGAGTCTAGTGGAAGTGGAATTAAATACCACAGAGAACGTCTGCGGTCTCAAGGTGGTCACAGGCAGAGAATTGAAGCGGTCCTAACCAAGGAGGTCTATAATACCTGAAGAAAACTATCCGTTGGCATTCTCATTCATCTCAGTGGCAGTGGCTTGGCTTATATTATATTATTTATTAATATTTTGAATTAGCTGTTTTTTTTAATACATATAATTTTTTTTAACGTTAATCCAAGAAGTTAAGTTTTCAGTTTTCTTTTGAATTTTATTTTAAGTTTTAGTAATTCTTTTTTAATAGTTTTTAAAATTTTTTTAATTGTTTCTGTTTAACTTTTTTATTTTTATTTCAGTAATTATAGCCTTTTTAAATTAATAAAAATGTTAAAATGTTTATATAAGATTAATATAAGATTTTAATCAAATTTTATATTCTCTATTTTTTTTAAAATACAAATACTGGATGTGAAATTTATCCATAATCAGTACCAGTGTTCATTTTTGCTGTCTTTTTTTCTTGATATTTTGTTGTCATATACTTTTCCATTTTAGTTGAACTATGCACAATTAAACAAAATTTTTAAACATTTTATATTAATTTAAACACATTTCAACATTTTAGTGTGCAAAGCTTGTTCAACTTTACTTCATGCAGTTCAAGTGGTTAAATCCCCATCACTGATTATGATTGGATTATTTAACCATTTTTTTTTCTTCAAAACATTGTTAGTGCATCGCTCATTTCTTGCACTGTTCTTTTCTCAATTTTTTTACAAGTATTTTTTAATTAATGTTTAATTATCATAATGATGCACATTTTTCATCTCATAGTCGTTATGATTGACGAAAAAACTTTAAAGGACATTTTCTTCAGTGACTGCATTGACAAGGTTAACATCGACTTAGACCTGACTTTTCCTTTTGTTCGTTAATTATGTCCATAACAGGTCTGACTCAATAATGTAGCCTTTCTTACTGATGTGACCTTTTCTTACTGGAGCTACAAATTGAGCATGTTGCTGACAGAGTGTGAAGACACAATGTTATTTGTCAGAGTACTTTCGAGCCCATTCCAGTCAAATAGTCCCAGTGGTGTAATAGTCACCCCCTCTTCCTCCTGTAAAAATAATACCTCTATACTTCATGAATTCTCAAAGCTGCGCTCATCAAAAATAGCCTCCTCTGACGACCGAGACTCTGAGAGGTGCCACTCCAGCCTGATGAATCTTTGTGCTTCACCCTGATATTCCACCTCCGCACTTCAGATACGGTCCTCATACGCTCACAATGAAAACTGTAGCCGCGGTGCACAATAGACATTTTTTGTCCCCTGTTGTGAAATGGGAATCAGCTTGTGTGTAGGGGCCAAAGATAGCAAATGGTCAGCAGGTCAGTTCAATTACACAGTGGGTGATTGTCTTCTCGCGCTTGGAGGTGGGAGAAGTCTTCATGGCAACTCCCACATCATTCTATTACTCTCCATTATCTCGCAACGTAAACCTCTGTGCATGAGGTGTCAGGGCTCTGGAAACACATGGGACCAGTGAGCTAAATAAGAATCTTTACTGAAGCAAAGAGCAGTGCACTTTGGCATCACAGGACGCTCTCAATTCTCTCCACTAATGAGCTTGTTAAACAGATTATAGAATATGTGCAAAAAGGGTGACTGGCGAGTAGAGCAAAAGTTCACGTTTACACTTATATGGACCTTCTTGGCATTAAACATACAGTATTCACTTTTCCTCTGAACTGTGTAGGAAGTGCCGTCTCACCCGGCATATCATTTGGCTTGGAGCCGAAAAGAAATGAGAGAAAGAATAAAGAGCAGATCGTTAAAGTTTGAATTGTTCTTTATTTTGAATTAATCTTTTTAAAGACACCTTGATTTGAGTACTCGGTTTGAAACGTGGATTAAATATGGTAGCAATATTAAGTGCTTGATGAATGTGAATCATAGGAAGAATTACATGAAGAAATTCTTGACATCTGAGATCGTCTTTTTAAATCTGTCTAAACTGCCTGAGTTCATCACCTGGGATGGAGCACTCTTTAAATGAATAAATGTAGTTTTGAAGGACGTACCTTTTTATGCTTGAGAAGGAAACAGAATTAGACCTTGCTAAATGTATGTCAGCCAATGCATTTGCATGGCTGAAACTGAATCTATAATGACAAGGAAGGATGTTCTAAATTATAAAATTTTAAAATCAACTTGTCTTTGGGTTACCTTGAAGGACTTGTTGATTAATCGCTGCATTTCAGAAAAAGCCAATGGTGGGAATAGCAACATTAAACAGGCATTTTTACATCCATGACAGTAGAATTTTCAGTTTTGATTTGTTTTTCCAGAACATCAGCAAATGTACCCAAAAATGAAAATTACCCCATGATTTACTCATCCTCAAGCCATCCTAGGTATGTATGACTTTCTTTTTTCAGACGAATACAATTGGAGTTATATTAAAAAAAAAAAAAATATATATATATATATATATATATATATATATATATATATATATATATAATATTTATATTCCTGGCTGTTCCAAGCTTTATAATGGCAGTGAATAGGTGTTGAGATTTTGAAGTCCAAAAAAATGCATCCATCATAAAAAGTGCTCCACACTCCGCAAACTGATGTGTTTGCGTGTACTCTCTCATGAATGCGCGTATGACAGGAAGCTGGAGATTACGGCTTATAAAGTTTTAAATATGGATATTTTTCTTATACAAATGCATCGATTTCCTTTATTAACCGCCTGGAGCCGTGTGGATGCACTTTATTGGACTTCAAAATCTCAACAGCCATTCACTGCCATTATAAACCTTGGAAGAGCTAGGACATATTTTGATATATCTCTGACTATATACATCTGAAAGAAGAAGGTCATACACACATAGGATGGCTTGAGGGTGAGTACATCATAGGTTAATTTTCATTTTTGGGTGAACTTTCCCTTTAAAAAAATAAATAAATAAAATAATGTTGCTACTTCCATTTCATCATGGCTTTGAACGGATTCCTTTCCTTATTTTTACCAAGCCTAGTTTAATAACTAGAACTTTAAGCATAAATACTGTTGTCTTCCATGATTTGAACTTGGAAATACTGCAAAAAAATGGCATTTAATGATATTTTGCTTGATCTTTCTTTGTTTTCTTTAGCTCCTCTTGAAAATAACCAGTTCAACGTGAAGTTGAGGTTGATCAGTTTGTCCCTACTTTACAAGTCAAATATCTGACCTTGAGTGTTGTTTCAGTGGTCATTTCCAAGTAGGAGGCGGCAGAAGTTGTCTGGAGCACAGAGTTACATCCGCAAATAAACAGAATGTTGTCTTTAGCTTTTAAAAATGGAGCTATTAGCAACTTGACTTAAAATGCAGTGCACGATATGCTTAAAAAACGGTGTAAAAGCCTCAGAAAATATCTATAACTTATTGACCTTTTCTTCCATTACATGTTGTCTGCTGTGACCTATTCCTAACAACACAGTTTGTTCTAGCTTCTGTATTATTGAGACATCTTCCCCTTTTGTGGCACCAGCAGTAGCACTGGAAACGGCGGTAGGGAGGGGAGTTTATGGTCATCAGAGATAGGTGGAATGAGGCGTGCAACAGCCAGGCAAAGGGGTGGACAAGCAGACCTTTTTGATGGAGAGCACTGCCAGTTAATGATGACTTATCAAAACGGGAGACCGCGGCTGAGTGACTGCCCAGTAGAACAAGCTTTGTCCCTAGAGATCCTATCCTGGAGAGGACAAATTCCAAGCACTTAGCTTGGAATTCATCTCACTAATCGCGGTCGAAGAAATGAGAGAAAGGGGCTATCTCGAGTCCCTGAGAGTGATGGAGACGAATTGGTGCGTCCATCTCTCACAGATTGGATCTGGAACGACTACTGATGCCATTGGATAGCTCAGACATGTAGTCATGTGATTCAGATTTCCAGAATGGGGGCCTACATCAGTAATTAGAGCTAAGTTATTATGACAAGCTTTTAAATGAGAGCAGCGTAATGTATCGACAGACTGATGTTCCATTTACTCTTTCCATGTTACAAAGAACTCCATTTTTAGATCCTAATGAAATACCCTGCCAATATAAGTTACTGAAACTGCAGCTCTTGAGTTTTTAGATGTCTTAAGATGGGTATGACTGTAGTGCCATCTTCATACAAACGTGTAGCTGGGCTGTCAGGTACACACAATTTGAGTTAATAGATCAAACCGTAAAGCAGGCAGGAAAGTTTAGAAAGAAATTCCTGGCAGTTATTCAATCTTCTTTCAAGTTTGGTATTTCCACCCAGGTTTTGTAGTATTATATATTTATGTATTTATGACTTTAAATTTGGTGTATTTGGTTAATAATAATAATAATAATAATAATAATATTTTAATATCTTTAATTTATCCTCCTATTTCATCCTCTTATGTGCATGACGTTGAAGGAACAAATTAATTACAATGAATGAATGAATTGTTTTTTCTTTTGTTAGCACATTTTTCCTGAAACAGCATGAACAAATATCCTAAATACAATTAAATCATATTCATCACTTTTTAAAATAAGAAATAAACAGTGTATTTGCAGAATTGGACAAAATTATAGATTTAAGAGATGGAACTGATGTTATTTGTGTTAAAATAGGCAAAAATTATTTATCACACAATAAATATTAAAATGTATCACTGTTTTAAAAAATACTGTCACGGTTAAGATCTTAAGATTTAAAGAAGTGAATATTGCATAAATGTAAAACAATAGCATATACATAAGCAAAAATAAAAGAAGGCTTGATTGAAAATTTTCAAGTTTTAATGTATTAAAATATATATATATATATATATATATATATATATATATATATATAAAATGCGCAGGAACCTTATGAATGATACATATTTTTTCACTTGATTCTCTCCATCCAGAACATATTCTGAACCTCATAGCAGTATGTCACGATGGCAGTGTTCCTGTGTGGTCAGCGTACCTTTAGCCGTGTCTTTTAATTGAAGGAACTGAGAACCATTTCATACGGGATGAGGAGAATAGATGTTTCACCTGCCTTTAGCACGCCAAGAATAGAAACAGAATGAAAGAGAATCTCCTGGTGCTCGGTAATGTAATATTACCCCCGGCCACATATTTTAATAGTCAGGGGTAGGTTTTCTAGTGAGGTTGCATTCATTTGCGAAGCTATATCTTGTCTTTGTGCCGCACCACCACTGGGATGTAAGGATTTGCAGGACCCTGCCATTAATTGTGGGATTTTTAATTGGCTCGATCCCCAGATAAGTGTCAGGTTTTTAAATTTAACATTTCTTTAAACGTAATATCATCCCAGTTGACCTTATTGTGCGATAGATCTCCTCTTATATTTTAAGCAATAATGAAGGAAATGAAGGATGATGTATGAACAGGAAATGTAAGAATCTGGGAAAAAAGGAGCTGCCTGCTAGATGAAAATACCGACACCTGAGCGCAGATCACACTGCATTTGATTCCACTGCCAAATTACTTTTTAAATTATGCATTACTTTTTAATTTGTTGGGCTTGCAGTGGACATAGACTTGCAGTGCAGATGTTATATTGAAAGTAAACAAAAAAAAAAAAAGAGGCGAACAGCATTACCACACATAGTGGAGAGTAAAACCTCACCAGAAGGGGGTGTTCATTCTTCTGCACCTGCAGCTTTATTTGATTTGATTTGATTTTCAGTATATAACTAGGTATATCATTTAAGTGTTTTTGAGCATTACACACAAAGTTTTCATTGGTATTTTTCTTTTTTAAATGATGGGTGTTTGTGAGGTATGTATATGGATTTTGTCTTTTTTTCCTCAGTTCTGTTTATATTAGTCAATGTGAAAGTGTCATTATGGCACATTACATTCAGTATTTAATTAGATCCCATCAGTATTTTCCTTGAGAATGTTAGACCTACTACAATACTTTGTCGTCCCAGGCTTTAAAATTTGTGCTCTGTAATATGCGTAAATATGTAAAAATCACCGTTTGTATGTTAAAATATTCCACCAAGAGCTCACAATTTTCCCATGCAGCTAGGAAATGGAAATTTTAAGCTCAGTTACTTCAAATGCTCTCAGGGTAAAAATGTACCCTAGGTTTTATCACATTCCTCCAAAGTGTACTGCACCCCGTGTCCTTAGCCCCCATTGACCTTGGTGACAGAAGCGATTACGACCTCCTCCTAAACCCACAGGATTAAAACTAGTAGCCTGCTTGTGTAGTAAATCACTTCACCCAGGGTCCATAAAGCCCTCTGTGTGCTTTTTCAGCGCACCGAGTGCCTTGCTAATGCCAACTGCATCGCATAGCACTTACTATCCATACGAAAAATGACCTAGCCTCCCGCTAATGCATCATTAACATTCCTGGATGCATAAATTGTGAAAGGTTTACGATTTGTGCGCTTGCAGTGTGTGAAGAGGGACAGGATATTTGATGTTGCACAGATAAAGTGATTGTGAATGTTTCACAAAGAGAACGATTATTGTATGTCCTCAAACTTTTAAAATGCCATTAATGAGAGTGCTGTAGTTTTGGATGTGTTTACAGTTGTTTTCATTTCATTTGATGTTATCATTTATATTTGACCCACAGAAATTGGCTGCTGACCAGCGTTTGTAAATTATGTATATGTAATATAAATTTTCATTTGCTGTGATTGATAATCAGATAGACTTCATTATGTTTTCTCTTTGAACGACATTGTACATGAATAATTACTGAAAATATGAAACCATTTGCAACTGAGTGTTTTGAAAATGCCCTCAAATGTCAGTAACCTCTAGTGCCATGTCTTCTCCACGTCGTTTTGTTGTAGAATCAACTGTTTGCCAGAATTGTGTCCAAGTGACTGGTTTGTACAGTATATCCTCATGGCCTCTCTGAAGACTCAACCTTTGATTATCATAATGAAACCTTGTGCGGTCTGCCCTCTATACTAGACCAGAACGTCAAAGAATAGATGCCAGCAAGCTGGCGTGGTAGCCGTTCCACCTGTAGGCATTGCCAGCCTCTGGCGAGGCTCAATGAGCTGCCATCTGACAGGCCTGGCACTGCCCCTCTCCCCTCTCAAACCCAGTTAAACCCTGTAGTGTGTGTGCCATCACAACACAGTCCTCATAGTGTACAGCCATCTGGGCCTGTACAACCACCTCAGGGGAGAAACATCAATTTCCATGTCTGCCTCTGAACTTGGGCGTTTTCCCAACAGCTCAGTTTCCACCTTTGAATGGATGTAATCAGACGGTCCTTAATGTATTTCTGCTCTTCTTTTGAATTGATGCACAAATTCCAAGATTCCATCTATCTATCTATCTATCTATCTATCTATCTATCTATCTATCTAGTATTATATCTGTTGTTTTATTGTTCTTTATACAACAGTTCTTTCTGGTCCTCGAATCTGATTGGCTGAGAGACTTTCCAGCCATGCAATATTCTAGTGATAACAGAACACTAACGGTTTCACCATTAGTGTCACTCCACTTGCAGTATTTCTCACAGCGAGTGTCATGGCAGACACCCAAATCCACTGTAATTTTATAAATAATAATGTTTATTTTATATAGCGCCTTTCTGCAAACTCAAGGTCACTTTACACTATCAAAAAAGATAAACATGACAGCAGACAAAAAAACAAAATACAGATAAACATGAAATCCATGCCATGAATCAGATCATACAATCAGAGATCAGAGGAACAAGAAAGGAAAAGAGATGTTTTAAGGTGGGTTTTGAAATCCTGTAATGAAGAAAGATCACAAATATGTTTGGGAATAGAATTCCAGAGTGTGGGGACAGAGATACAAAATGCTCGTCCACCAAACGATGTTAACTTGTGGAGTGGAATTAGCAGTAGACCAGTATCAGAAGATCATAGTGTGCGAACTGGGGAGTAAGTATGAATGAGATCAGAAATATACAGGGGGACGAGACCATGAAGTGCTTTGTAGGTGATGAGGAGTATCTTGTATTGAATACGATAACAGACAGGTAGCCAATGAAGTCTGTGTAGAATGGGAGTAACGTGAGAAGATTTCTTTGAAAAAGTGAGAACCCTAGCTGCAGAGTTCTGGATATATGGAGCTTATTTATTGTGTTTGGTAGACCATAGAAAAGAGAATTACAAATGCAAGCACTGTTTTTGTATCAAGGAATATAGTTTAAAAGAGTTTTTTAGGTGAGAATGTAGTTGTTTAGACTTGAAGTATGCAGTTTGTTAATAAAGACTAATTTGTTAATAAAGACTATTTAAAAAAACAAATTTGCTTCAGCGTTTTCGGAAATGTGAGCTCCAGGGCTTCAGACGAAAGATGAAAATATGACACATTAATGGCATCATTAAAGTTAATAGAGGAAAAAGTCTAATCTATGATTGGTAAACACATCACTGCCAGGCTCTGTGTACTATAATTGAAATGAGAGAGGATCATTCATAACAGCAGCAGTTTACTTCTATTTCTCAGCACACTGATAAGATCAGAAGAAGGGGTGGATTTCTGTCAGGAAAAAACCTGTTTGTTTCAGCCTCCTTTATCAATTTAATCAACTGACATGTAACAAACAACGCGTTTATATTAATACTTTGATGCTTTTACTACAAATGTTAAACGACATACAGATATCATGTCTTTTTCTGATCTGATATAGCCTATATATGATTTAAGAATACAGAGTGACTGATGGTGATTGAAAAGCTATAGCTTAATTTAACCAATAATTGCCCATTTTTGACATCAAAAGTGCATTAAGATTTAAAGGCTAGTTACATTTCTGAAGGACATTCTGAATATCATAGTTAGTCATAGTTCAAGCTTAATAATAGGTTGATAATCGTAAGTTTTTCTATATCTGATTTCAAAAGGAGAATTAACTCAGTTGAATGTGACATTCAGAAATTTTAAGCGCTGCTGTCTTTACGTGTCATTGTGTAATGTTGGGCTCTTTCACCCATATGGCGACGCTTTTCAAAGATTATTTGGTAGTATCAGATATTTAATTCAGCTGATTCTAGACAAGCTATATTTAGTTGTCATTTACTGATGTTATTACTATTGTTTTCACATCTTATAGCATATATTGTTTTCTTATGTTGAAGCTGTGACTAAATTCATTGTATAAAAATATTCCAATTGCTCTTCTGCATTATTGATTTTTTTTTTTAATGGTGTCACGTTCATGAAAAGTGAAGTGTTCAGTTACTGACAAGTCAGATTTCATCCATTAGCTTTTCACATTGAGTTGATCCATTTATTCCCAGTTGAAAGTCATGCAAGCCGATCTTAAAATCATTCTGTTTTATGATTATCCCACCACTGATAGCTCATATCAGATTAAACGTAGGTGTCTGCGTCTTACACTGATGGCGCCAAACAAGACATCCACTGAGAGACTTACATTAAGAGGTCTATTAAGAGTGTCAGGAAGCTTTGAATATGTGTGGATGATTGCTACATGAAATTTTATACCACCATTAAGATTCTTCTAAGTGCATTGATACTCTATGATGGCTTTTGAGACTTGTCAAATGACAGAAATCTATTCAGTATTCCAACGAGATTCTTGTTTTGCATTTATTGACTCCTTGACCTATAATGGATTTCCATTTTTTTCAGATATGTCTGTATATCACAGTTTCATGTCTTATTTTTATGTATTTATTTTTTTTGAAGTAGGGGTGGGCGAAATACCGATAGAGATTTTGGACTCGTCTCTATCGCGGTTACGTGCTCAAGTCACGTTTTTGTGCTACGTGGTCACAAAAACAACTGATTTTAAGCTGTTGGAATGCAACAGCTAAAGAGAACTCATTTCGCTGTCTGAGTGGCACGTGCACGTGAAGATGGTGCTCATAGAACAGAGTTGTTTTTGCCGCTTTATAGGCCTTGAATGGTTAAATACACACACTTGTATGTGTCAAAATGCCTGTCTTTGCAAATGTCCTCGTAAGCACAGTAATTTAGGTCTTAAGTGAAAGCAAACAGCTGAGAAAAAACACATGTGAAACAGGATATTGGATCCAGGCAGCTCTTAAAGTGACAGCAGTCTAATATTCCTGTGGTCTGTCATTCATGTTAATCAAACAACAAAAGAGAGAAAATCACTTTTGTAACTTCAGTAAGAAGAAATATATATTTAAATTACACAGTGAAGAATATGCAGTGTTTTTATTCACTGTTTTATTTTTTATGTTTATATGTTTTTGTTTTATTTTTATCCACCCCAGAGCAGTCGTGGCCTAATGGATAGAAAGTCGGACTTGTAACCTGAAGGTCGCGGGTTCGAGTCTCAGGTCTGGCAGGGATTGTAGGTGGGGGGGAGTGAATATCCAGTGCTCTCTCCACCATCAATACCATGACTGAGGTGAGAGCCTTGAGCAAGGCACCGAACCCCCAACTGCTCTCCGGGTGCCGCAGCATTGGCTGCCAACTGCTCCGGGTGTGTGTTCACAGTGTGTTTGTGTGTGTGTTCACTTCTCACTGCTGTGTGTGTGCACTTGGATGGGTTAAATGCAGAGCACAAATTCCAAGTATGGGTCACCATTCTTGGCCACATGTCACGTCCTTTCCTTTTCTTTCCTTATTCATTTGATTACTTTATACAATGCATGTGTAGCATTTATTATTTATTTGTTCTACTGTAGTTTTGTCCTATTGCTTGTAATTACTTTCCTATTGCAGACAGTTTACTTGTCTTCGCTCTTCGGTGAGCTTGAGTTTTTTTAATTTGAACCCCTAATTTGAAGACACACAAGTGTTTTTGCAATATATACAGTGCATCCATCCATCCATCCATCCATCCATGCATCCATCATGATCATTATTTTCTGAAGGATAAGAACCTATTTTCAGTAACCATTTGTTGAAAAATACGTTTTAAATATTTTCATGCTGTCTTCGTAATGATTTCATCTGCATTTGACCTTTTCAGTGCCATTAAAATATATCTAATCAATGCACATGTTATGGAAAGAATCTCACCAATTACATGGTCATTCCACCATCTTTCCTTCTTTATCTGTCTCTCTTTCTCTTTATCTGTCTTTCACTGCTTCTTTGAGCAACGTTTTCATGACAGCCATGTAGCCGAAGCTCTGTTTGTGGACTCTGCATGTGTGTTTGTGTAATATATAGGGCTTATACTCTGGGCCGCAAGAGCTGGGAGTGTGTGGAGGAGATAGGAGAAAAAGAAAGGAGACCCACTGTTCATGCCCTCCACACCTCTACATGGAACTAACGACTGCCTCGAGCCCAGCATTGGCATTTTCTTTATTGGCTCATGACGGATTTGGTAGGGATGTTGGAAATAGGCCTGGCAGACCTCGGTAAACACGCTGGGGTCAGCTGCACGATTTCGCAGTGATAAGAGCATTGGGAATGGCTGGATTAGTGAACAAGGAGGACGCCAATAAGACCAAGAACACCAGTCTGCTGAGATTTCTGCCTCAACTTCACACGTATAAATCTCTGGACTGCACTGATATATTGCCTCCAGGCCTGCATTGTTTACAACATGCTGGCTGTCCAAATGAGTTGTTTATGCCAAAGAAAGGAGGCAACCGCTATAAATCTGATGCGCAAGATGCGATGTTTGGGTTGGGCGGCACAAGGTTGCTACATGGCGCACACCTGTTGTGTTACACTGCGCCGATAGCCTGAGGTAGAAAAACGGCGGCGTCCCACGGACATTCTATCATCTGCAGATGCTTGCGGGGGAAATTAGCTGTTATACATCAGTAAGACAACATGAGCGCAAACAGGATCACATTAGCGAGTTGTTTTCATTATCATTAGCAGGCGTCGCCTTTGCGCAAACACATTTATTTGCATTGGTCGACCGCTGTAAAGTTACTCACAGTAGCGTTTGTCACCTTCGTACAAATCGAGCCTCCGATAGTTTAATTACACTGTCACCTCCACCTGCGTAAATACCGTCTGAACCATCAAAGTAAAGACGCTAACGATTGCTCACAGGTAGATAATTTCAGTAGGACGGCTAATAGGAAACGAGGCCTGACACATTTATTTACAATAGGGATGCACGGTCTGTGGTGCCCATTAGCAATGTAAATATTTTTAGAGGACGTATTTAAATCAAAAGTAATTTCCTCAAGGAAATCTGAGCAGCATGTGCTAATTGGTTTGACTTTGAATGAGACAAAATGTTAAAGTTCCTGAGTGTGCAGTGAAGTGTGTGTGTGTGTGTGTGTGTGTGTGTGCATCAGAAGTTACATGCAAATGCAGCTTTCGAGTGCTTGTATAATCTCTCAGTTCTCCAGCTTTTCAGATCTAGCCTCCTGTAGTTGCTTTTTTAAAACTTCTCCCAAAGAACTCATTTTATTGCCAGACCTTAAAATGGCTTGTTACACTATACAGAGGAAGAAGTCCAATTTCAAAGACTTCCTCCGCTTTTGATAAAATCTGTAATAATATAATAACTTCTTCAGTGAGTTAGATTTGACAGAACTACTCTGAGAGATCTATCTATCTATCTATCTATCTATCTATCTATCTATCTATCTATCTATCTATCTATCTATCGTTCTGTTGTTCGATCTATCGTTCTGTCTATCGTACTGTCTGTCGTTCTGTCGCTCTATTGTTCTGTCATTCTGTCATCATTCTGTCATGCTGTCTGTCATTCTTTTTATCGTTTTATCTATCATTCTATTTAACTACAGTATATTTCTGTCTGTCCACAGTATCTAAATGCAGTATTGCTTCGATACATTTAACTATTTATTAGTAGCTTGTAGAGTAGCTGACAACTTTTCTGAAAGCTATCTTAACTGTAGTTTAATTCATTTTTAATTATCAGTAGCTTGCCTGAAGTTACAGTTTCATATTAACTTCTACACTGGTCAATTTAGCTGTTACACAGTGAAAGCTGTAATATAATATCGGTTTTGCATAATGAATCTTTACCTTGATTGTGTTGTGTATATGCATAGTGACTTTTTGTGCATATTGGTGTTGTTTTCCAGCTGAATATCCTCTTGAGGGTCAATAAAGTATTTCAGTCTTTCTGTCCAAGCTTGGCAGACGGAGTTTCATTTATCCAGATGGAGAGAGAGAAGGGTGGGCCCAGCAGATGGTGGACTTAAGTGGTGGGGAACGGATGGGTCAGTGTTATAATAGCCAGGTGAAGGAGAGAGAATACTCAGAATTCACTTCACTCTTTAAGTCTGTAAAAACATGGTGCAATGTACTGTGCTAATATTAATTTTGTTTTTCCAAGTGTTAACCATATTTTTCTACGGATTTTATTACAGTGTCGAAAGGAGATGGTTAAGGAGATGGTAGGGCTGAGGAGTTACATGGTTATGCCATATGCAAGTTATATGTGCATGTGTATTTATAACACTGCTGTAATTATTTATAATATCAGAGGCTAGGGTCAAGTGACATGATGGCATAATATAAAAATACCAGTCTCAGTGGAAAAAAAGATAAATAATTGAATGAGGTTTAGTTTTTATTATCACCACATTCTGATCTCACTGCTGGAAATACAGTGAGCAAATTGTTTCTATTTTTGGATAATCCAGTGAATTAAATTCTTTGTAAAACAAAAAGTAATTTAATGTAATATAGAAGCTGTTATATTTTTGGACTTTCAGCATCTGTTATATACTGTTTATACTGTAATTATACTGTATACTGTTACCGTGGTATAAACTTAGTCATACCATTTATAACTGCCTTAACCACTTTGAATAAAGTGGGATCCGTCAACTTAACACTGCATAGCCATAAATTAATCAGGTATACATCAAATGACACAGTAAGATACCAAAATGATCTTTGATATTTTATATAACCAACAAAAGTGTATATTATACACCAACAGTGAATGTTTGAGAAAGAAAGAAACAATGAGCATATAAAAAAAGAAAATAAAGTATACAGATGCAAACAGGTTCGGCTGTAACTTCCCACAGTCCTTGTAACTTGAGCCGCCTGATATGACCAACAGTAACAATAACATTAGTTGAGTGCATGAGTTGAAATGTATATGAAAGCCTTAACTGACATCCATCGGTGATGAGGAAGACAGTTCAGTAAAGATGAAGATGGTAATCTTGAACAGAGCAATTCCAGCTGCCAAACAGCTCCAACATTCAAGTAATCCAACAAGAAAGGTTACATCCTCATAATCCTTGTGCATGAGATCCAAGTAATCCACAAGTTAAAGTCAGGAAATAGTTCATAAATAGTCAACCTCCTTTTGATTTCCAAACGATGAATGAAAAGTTTGATTGCTAGTGGCAATAAAGAGTCCTTTTTGATTGAGCTCAAAACCAAGGTTTCCCAATCAGGACTACGAGTAGATAGTGGTAACACAGCCGGTAGGCCATGCTGCCTCTCCCAAACAATTCTCTCTCTCTCTACCACCCACCTGGGTATAAATACAAGTCGCTAGAGAACCCTAGCACCCCTGGTGGTGTGTAGTAGTATTACTCTAAAAAAAACATGGTAACGGGCCTAGGCCTGTTACACATTTAATATGAATTTATCATATCTCCCCCCTATTATACGATTATTGTGGGGGTTTAGCCATTTTAAGTTATGTTACTAAATAAACCCAGTTTTTAAATGAGTCTCACAGACCTTAACCTTTAAGATAAATACCATTTTAATCTAATCTGAATCTCCAGAGCGTTTTTAACATTTGTGTTGATGTCCTACTTACCAGAATATTACGTGTCTTACACTGGCCGTCGAATCAGTTGCGAATCACTGGGCTTTCATTGGGGCCCTTGCAATTAAGGGTCGTAATTGCTAAATTAACATGTATTATTAATATTTCAGCCGAGGTTTGATTAATGGACTGCAGTTTAAATATGTGCCCTTCCATCACTGAACTCAGTAATTAGTTGCCTGGAAGAAGTATGAGTGAGCGATGTAGAGTTTAAAATGTATGAGTGAACATTAGTGATATTTCTAAGAAGAGAGAAGAGTGACCGGCCAAGTGCGTCACGGGCAGAGATTCATTTTTCAAAGTTTCTGGGAAATTGCCCCAGAAGTTTGTTAAATTGATTAATATGGTCTTTATCTTCAGACACTGAAAAGCAATGTGAGGGATGCATTAAAGAAGTGTTGTGTGCTGAGAAATCTGAAATGGGATCAATAATTTGAGATACCGTAAGGTCAATATTTCCTCAAGTCAGCATTGGCAGGTCATCTTGGTAAATGACTCTAATTTGACACGGCATTTATTTCTACTGGATCCCTTCGAAACTGTTCCTTGATGGTTTTTTTATACATATTATTTTAGCCAAATCCGAGAGTTTGGGTAAGTTATAATAAAGGAGCAGCCGAATACGGCTTGTGTAATTTTTCAGACTAAAGTGTTCAAGTGCTCTGCTGAACACCAGACATTTATGACAAAGGCCTCTATTTTTTAGAGCCCTTGAAAACCAGCATTTTATATCTGCTAATTTTATTCCTTTGTTGAAATATTCAAATTAATGCAAAGTGAACTTGAATGACATCATCCTTGTGTCCAAATATGCATTTAGTGGACAAGGCAGAAATTTAGCATTAGATCACAGGTCTTTACTGCCCTCACAGTAACCCATGTGGTAAAATTTTACAGCAGTCCTCAATTAAATGTGATTAAAAAGACCATTTGAAACTCACAGGAAGACAGTTGTAAGTGTTCAGTAGTAAAACTAACAAATTTGTTACAGTTACTTATTTTTCTTCCATCGTCAGTGGCAAGTGGGCACCAATGGCAGCTTGAAAGACTTTGTGTCCTCTAGGTGAGAAGACATAAATAAAAAAAGTAATTGTGGACATGAGTGAATAGTACAAATGAATAGTGTCATGCTATAATTTAAATATAAAAAGGACCCACGTTCAAATCCCCCAACCTACATGATTTTTAAACTTTTTTTCTTTAACTGAACTAGGGATGCACAATATAGTTTATCAGTCAATGTCACAATGTTTATTGACCTATATTAGAACATTTTTGTTACTTGTCTAAATTTGATACGTAGTTGTGTATTCCCAATCCCCCTTTTTACATATAATTTCCCTTATCGTCAATCGCTCAATTAAAAGTAATCTTTGAAAACAGTAGTTTATTAACACTGTTGTAATCTTTTGCAGATCTCTGACTATGCACTTTAATGTTGTCATGCTTAAATTCACTAGTTGCATTTAAAATGATGATTTTGTATATTTCACTGTTTTTGTAAGTGCTTCTTTCAGTGTTTCTTGAGCAACAAATCAGCATATTAGAATGATCTCTTAAGTGTGAAACTATGGAATGGAATAATGACTTTGTCATCGCAGGGATTACAATTTGAAAAATTTATTTAAATAGGAAACTAAAATTTTAATATTTCACAATGTTGCTGTTTTACTGTATTTTTTGTTTTGTTTTTTGTTTGATTAAATAAATGCAGCATTGTTGAGCATAATTTGAGGAAATCTTTTGAACAGCAGTGCAGTATTAACAAAAAGATTTGCTTACTGCTGTCTCTAAACAGAACTTGACAGTCAGCGATTTACCAAGGGTTTTTGTCTTAGAGAAAAGACCATGTTGTTTCTCGGGTAGTGTAATTCAAAGTTATATGACAGCTCTGCTTCTCTATTAAGTATGTTATATTGACAATCTTTAGAAATTTACTTAATGTCTTGTCCATTCCTTTATGGCTTTAGCATGACGTACGCTCAACACACGACAGAGCCCATGAATGAGTGGCCCTACTTCATAAAGCATCCGTTGTGATTTGGGCTTGTTTGTTGTGCACGCTGTAATTAGCTGGGGCCATGAAGGGCACAGGCATACGGAAGGACATCACTTGATTACGCCCATTAATCATGTCTCAGCGAGACGACCGTAGGAGGATTTGGGAGCTGAAATGGACTGTGTCATTTTCTTAATGCTCCATTTCAGCTTCGGCTTTCGTCTTCAAACCTCCGCTTACCAAAAACTCCTTTCTTATGTACCACAAAACAGTCTGCTGAGTCATATCTATCACAGAAGTGGCCCTTTACACAATACTTGTCACATAAATTCTGTAGTGGACTTCTCCAGCACCCCATGTCCTTAAAGTGTATGCCTGCAATTTGGTGTATAATTTGGAGTTGATGGGGCATTTTTGTGCCGCAAAATAATGTACCACTTCCCTTGTGAGAAAAAGGGCATAAAGCCGCATCCCTCAAACTCGCCCTGAGAGAACGCCGAAAGCCATTTGGCACTGTGAGGCGTGTTTCTCCTCTAAGGGGTTCAGGGCTTTTTTCCTCACTTCTTCCATTAGTCTGCATTCAGAGTGAATGTGAAAGCAATACCTGACCTGCATAACAGAGCTAAAGAGCTGTGATGATGGAAGTTTTAACCAGAGTATAGAAAACAAAAATCATTTCTTGCATGAGCAACACATTGTATTAGGTTTAAAATCAACATCTCTCTCTTTAAAGGTGAAAATTTCTGTCAGATTCGGGTCTTTTTTCTGTCTTTTCTAGTCAATTCTACACTGTGTAGTCACATTAAAGTAAACATTTTTTTCCCTGCCTTTTTTTATTCATTTTTTACTGCAGAGACCATGATAAGTAATCCACGCCTAAAAAAGCAAGTATTTTGGGAAATAACCAGAGTTGGAAATGAAAGGAGTTATTTTGGTTCTCTTTCTCATTCATTAAGCCTGTAAAAACTGACATTATTGTCAGAAAAAAAAAAAAAAAAAAAAAAAAAAAATATATATATATATATATATATATATATACAAAAGAAAAATAATAATATGATGTGTATGTGTGTGTATATATATATATATATATATATATATATATATACTTATATGTATGTATATATGTATATATGTGTGTGTGTGTGTGTGTGTATATATATATATATATATATATATAAATACTTGTGATAATAGTTGGGTAAATGTATACTGGAATTGAAACGATGTGGCTTGGTAAATGTTTTATTGCCAGTATAAAGTCTGATAATGGCTGAATAAAAACAAAAGAATATTGATAAAAGAATAATAAGGATACCTGGTTGAGGTTTGAAAGGTTCTGTTTCCTTAAACTAGTTTGTCATACATTTCTTTATTTCATACATATAAATATATATATATATATATATATATATATATATATAGCTTTGTAGTTTTTATTATGTGAGACAAAAAAATAATGCAATGCAGTGATGCTTGACGTTGCTTCTGTCTGTAAGTGTTTCACAATTATACTAAAAGGCCTTTTACTTGCTAAAAATATAAGCTATCAATCAAACGACAGAAGGCATGTTGTAGATTGTGTACAACAGGGTTTTCAACAAAGTTTTGATTGTGCTCATGATTTAGAGGCCTCAGAAATTTGTGTTTCAAATAGTTTAGGGTTTGTTGTCATATGAACAACAGGACAGTAACTAAACTGATTTAAGTCTCAGAGTGGTATGTGTTTGATTCACTAAAAACAATTGTCTCATCAGGCTCAGTTGTTTGGGAATCAGACTGTATTGCTTGCACTGCATGTTTTTGATTGACTAAAAAGAACTGGTTCACAAAATTCATCATTTTGGTCGCATATGTACTAGGGATGTGTCACGATTATCGAATATTCGATTAGTCGATTTATTCATCGAATATCAAATAGGTTTGTGCGATTATTTTCTAAAAAATTCCCCATGTTTTCGCTGCTGATGCGGTGGTGACATGTAAACAGAGGGTAGCACTGCCAATAACGCACCTAAAAGCTGTCAAAAACAACAGAAGAACACATTGTCTCACGCAGACTGTAGACTTGCAGCTAAGATGTCAAATAATTAATAGTTAATAATTAAATAATAAAGAGTTCTGTGAGGACCACAAATATCCTCGACTGGGTTAGAGGTGTGCTGAATCCGTACTGGGAAAGGCACGGAAAATGAATAACGCGTTCTACGGAGCCACTAAATGGACATATGGTTAGTCAAATACTAGCGGTAGCCTGTTACATTACAGTACATGTGATTTCACTTACCAGCAACAGAGTAAGGAGAGATGACCGATAGGACGATGGCGAATTATTTGCAGATCCTGAGCACCACTGACAAACATCTAATCTGGTAAAATGTGTGGTAAGTACTGCCGCTCCATAGTATAAACGTATGATCGTGAATCTCGAAAGTGAAAGTAAAATGGCATTCAAAAGCGGTTTCAATGCCCCGCGTATTAATAACGGTTCACTGATGCCTGGATTTAATATGCAGTATAATTACCCAACGATATAATTGGGAGAGAAAGTATTGGAATATTTTTTAAGAAGTTTAATACCTTATGAGCAGTTGATTTATGCTAATCGACGGACTGCTATATTAATAAGTGCCGTCATTCTGTTATGCTTATTATATTAATATGTTTCAGCATGTTACAATCATTATATGGCTTGAGTTAAGAAAGCCTATCTTTTAATAAATTAAACAGTTTGTTATCATACAGATTAAAAGCGTGAATGTTCTCTCTCTCTCTCTGTTTATGGGTGTGTAACATTAGCCTAATACGTGCGTGCATGCATGCGGTTAAGGGTGTGATTTTCGAATAGTAATCGAATAATACCCAGCAATTATCGAATATTACTTTTGCTTGAAATGCCCATCCCTAATATGCACAGAACTAAACATGGATTCCATTGTTTCATCATTATTTTTTTTTTATCATTTGTCTTATTCAGAACATGTTCTTAGTTTCCAAGGCTACACTTCACCTTTAAAAAAAACCCCTCGACTTTAGCAACACAACTGAGGTAGTTAGAAATGTTTCACTACATGAATTTTTGAACGTAGGTAGGCAGTCATGTGTTTTTCTTTTCTCAGCAGGCTTTCGACACGTCAGAGCCAGACCCAGTGACTCAACATGGCCGTGAGCCTCACAAGTGAATTACTCCTTGCACATTAATCAGTAACACTCACACTCCACGTTCGCCAGTGTACCTCTAAACATTTCTTACACATGATATTTCAACAGAGCATGTCAGAAGCACTGTCAGTTATCTTTTTAATTAGGCTTCTAATTGTTCACCATGTCTTATCTGTATGGTCCATACTATATCACGGTGCAGGTAGGGGCAGCAGTGGACACTCTATGCGTGAATCCAGCGGCAGGTCTGAGATTATTAATTGAGAGCATCAATAACGGCGAGCTTTGTACTTCTTTGCCCCGAAGAGCACATTCATCATATGAGGTCAGTGCAGTCAGGCCGGGGAAAATGGGACAGCTTTGGCCACTAGGAGCCCAGATTCACTCCACAGTAAATCTCGCTGGCCTCACAGCACTGACAAAGTGCCATAGCAGCTGAGACGCTTGGTGTGAGATTACTAAAGCATGTTCCTGCCTGTGGTCGTGTGCTGGGGATGATAAATCCCACCTGTTATTTGGCTCACTTGAATGAAGAACTGATGCTAGATACATGGAATCGGCTTTGACACAAAGACATGAAAACCACAGAGCACACGCACAAGATTATAGATGGAATAGGGTTACTGGATGTCCATGAGGGACAGTTCTTGCTTTTGGAGCCTGTTCTCAGAAATTAATAATAATAATAATAATAATAATAATAATAATAATTATTATTATTATTATTTATTTACTTACTGTTTGTTCCAAACAGCCTCAATAAAACTGGTTGTTTTGAAGTAGAATGTTAACTATATGTATAAGAAACTGAACATGGAAGTGGTGAATAGTAACTATGTTAAATGCATTTATTTATTACAATATGTGACCCTGGACCACAAAACCAGTCATAAGGGTCAATTATTTGAAATTGAGATTTATACTGTACATCATCTGAAAGTTGAATAGATAAATTTTCCATTGATGTATGGTTTGTTAGGATAGGACAATATTTGGCTGAGATACAACTATTTGAAAATCTGAAATCTGAGGATGCAAAAAAATCTAAATATTGAGAGAAACGCCTTTAACTTTGTCCAAATGAAGTTCTTAGCAATGCATATTACTAATCAAAAATTTGATTTTGATATATTTACAGTAGGAAATTTACAAAATATCTTCATGAAACATGATCTTAATATCCTAATGATTTTTGGCATAAAAGAAAAATGGCAAATTTTGACCCATACAATGTATTTTTGGCTATTGCTACAAATATACCCATGCTACTTCAGACTGGTTTTGTGGTCCAGGGTAACATTTAATTATTACAAGTTTTGGTTTCTCTTTTTGTGTTCAAACATCCTACTACTACAAAAAATAAAAAAATAAAAAAATTGTTGACTAAGCTGGTGTGTATAGAAGGGAAAAATTATTATTATTATTATTATTATTACTACTATTATTATTATTATTACCCAGAGTAGAGACTGTCACTGTATTGTTTCACATCTGTACTGACGTCATCAAACATTGGTTTGCAGAGAACACGTTGTTATAATTTTAGAAGGGAAAGTGTATAACTGAATATGATAGACCATACTTCATTATGAAATACTGAAAAACATGTCATATGAAATAATGAAAAACTACTAAAAAAAATGCTTTTACAAATTTCATTCATGTAGTGATAACTGAAAAAGAAATCTGTTTCAGAAATCTGCTCACTTTATCTCTAAATAAGGTCAAAAGATTGAGAGACGAGCTTTGTGTGCGCCTTTAACATCGCAAGTAACCATATAAATTAGGTAACCGCTTTTGAGTTTGAACTGGTTGGTGCCAGAAGTTTATTTTTATTAGGATGATTTTATGATGGTCAAAGATGTTTATATGTGGATCAAAGACGTTAAGATGTCCGCATCAAAAGAAATTTACAAAAGTGATTTTATGTCCATAGAAAGCACATTAAATGTAAGTAAAGTGTCTAATTTTAAGGTTTCAAATAAGTTTTTGGAGAATAAAATGTCAAAATTTGGTTGAAATACTGTTACATTGTCAATCATTGTAACACAATATTTATGTAGAAATTCGAACAACATGCTTATTCTGACTTGTACATATTAATATATATATATATATATATATAAAAGAATAAGGGAGCATATCAAATTTCATTGTGTTTTACGTGAGTAAAAAATTCTTACTGACAAATAGGCAAAACCTAGGATAGTGGCAAATTTTAAAAATGTAAAATTACAACTAATTAGTATTTGGGGTGAAAGTAATTAGTCTTTATGTCATAAATTGATTTTTGTTGTAAATATGCCTGACAAGACTGTTACACTGAATGACATTTTAGAGGGTCTTCTGTAAATCAGGGAAAAATGTATGATATTTATTTTTTACTCAGATAAACAAAAACAAAATTGCAATTAAATTAAACAGAAAACTTTTTAATTTTGGGGGGAAAAACAACAACAATTCAAAGCAGTATTACACTTATTGTTTTTATGCTTAAACCCTTTTTCGTCTTTGACCCATGTACTCTGTGGTGAGACCTATAAGCTATAAGCTTAGATAAATGTTTAGTCTTAGAGTTTGATAGCTAATTCTTTTGCAGACTGGAATACACCCAAAGCATTCTGATAAACTTTAGATTGACAAGTAACCAGAACAAATATGTGAGAATTTTTATTTATTTATTTATTTTTACACTATAAGCACATGAAAATGCAGAATGAACATGTATTTTGTTTGTAACTAGTTCAAATTAAGTATATTTCAAAAATTGAAGACGTAAAGGTAATTAAAAATTGTGAATAACTCAGAAAAAAGTGGCCAGTCACCATTAATAGATGCCTTCCTTTATCCATTCATAGAAATTTTAACCTTTTTATGTTGATCCTAAAGCTCATGGACATGTTATGTATGAAGTACCCACCTACCTCATACACGTGATAAGGTCTTTCTCTTTTGCTTTCCTTTCATCTGTAGATACATCAACCTTTGCTGCTTTTTCTGTTTTGTTTTTATCTGTTGTGTCTTTAGCCTTGGAAGAGGAATTTTTACACCATCGGTACATTTCACATACATACCATAAAGAAATAATCTAAATAGATTGCAGCTGTGCAGTTAAGGCCAGGCTATAGAATCATGTGACTACAGTATCATGAGGTTTTGAGAAAGGTAACCCTTGAGGTGTGTTTGTCTGAAAAGACAGCTGTAGTGGATATGGAGGAACGGTTTACATAATGGTTTTGGTCTCGATGGACCAGAATGCTTAATGAACTACTTTGAATAGACGATGACCGAGCTTGGAGCAGCTCATAGATGATGTTAGCTTTGTATTTCCTTATCCTGAAGTTGTACAGATGATCACATGCAAGAAATTTTAGTATCCAGAATATTTTTTGGCCTTTTTCAACTTGCCAGTTTTAAAACCAAGTACTAAGAAACAGCTCACAAGTAATAGAACAAAAGTTTTTAAGGTATCTAATAGTGGCTTATCAAGTGTTTTATTATGGAGTGAAATACGTTTACTTTTGATGGAACTTTTTTCTTGGCTCTTTTTTTTTTTTAATAGGAGGCAACATAATTAAGATGTAGAGGTCGACCGATTAATCGGCCCCCGATAGTTGATTGGCGGAACTATCGGTTATCGGCAAAAATCCATGGCGATAGTTTTCAGGGATATGTCCAATGCTGGAGTGGCTGAGAAGGGTCTGCTGTCATTATACAGTACGAGAGCGACCTCTAGAGGCAGAAATCGCTGACAGCACGTGTTTTTTGTTTTGACACATGACACTGAGCGCTACACAAAGCAGGAAACTTCAAACGCGCATTTAAATGCAGCCGACAGAAAATCCTGCCGCGGAACAGAACGCCATTCACATAGTTTTCCATTAAATTACATTATATTTGTCCTAAATCGTTGTTAATGCACATAATGACTTCACTCTAGTTTATAAATGGTAATACTTAATAAGAGACCATTTGTAACATTAATGAAATCTGTAGTAGTATTTTCCTAGTTAGAGTGTGTTCATTTCAAGATTTACTATTACTAATACAATTTTAAAGTTTAAAGTTTCTTCTTTTAACATTAGTAAACTATGAAATAACTTTAATGATCAATATAATAAATAATATTTTTATTCATTTACAAAGTATGGTTCAGTACTGTTACTGCTTTTTTTAAAGAGAGTAAAGCACTATTTTAGTTTTCGTTCAGTATCCATTTTAAAAACTATCGGTTGACAAATCAGTATCGGCTGGTGTGGTCCAACCTAGCTATCGGTATCGGTAAAATCCACTATCGGTCGACCTCTATTAAGATGTCTACATTTACACCAAGAGTGCACCTAAAAATGCCTCTGTAGGCATCTTACTATCTACTAGATTTTAGTTTTGGAACAGAATACAAATGGTTATGGGTTTTTTCTCGAGACAACTTTTTCCAACTGATCCAAGCACTTAGAAGCTGTCCAGATTTATCTTGACTTTGAAAGTTATGCCAAATAGCAGACAAACCAACTCTATTTCATTGAATTTCAAGGACATGAAATGTTATGTCTAGACAGTACAGACACACTTTATGTACTAATACTAGTAAATAGGCTGGTCATCATTAGCTAATTGAATAAACTCATTAGAAACATACAGCTAAGGGGAATTTCATTGAATAGGCTCTTTCCATGTGAAGAAATGGATTTTAATGTTGAATGGATCTGAATGAGTTAGGGGGTATATCTGTTTCTAAGAGAGCTAACATGTTTAGATTCCTCTCCTGAGCATTACACAGCTTGAGGGTGAAAAAAAGTGGAAGTGAAAAAATCAAGAGTAAAATCTGACAAATAAATGTCCTAGCACTAGCGCCTAGGGTGTCAACTTGAGAGGGGGGGGGGGGGCTCTACCATGTGGAACATTCGTCTCTATCTGAACTCTAATGTGATTTTAAATAACTAAAAGGATTAAGAAGACCATTGCATAATCCAGATTTCAAAGTGTGGTGATTTGTGATGTTTTGCGTCTAGTTCCTGTGCTTGTGTGCAGGTTTTAATCCTCTGCAGTGAGTGATTCCCAACCAGGAGTATGTGTACCCCAGGGGCTTCCAGACGCCACTTGGAAAGATTTTAGTTTTGCTTTGTTAAACCTATAAAACAATATTATAAATAAAAATGATTAAAATAGCAAAATGTGATTAGTGCAGAAAGTTTATAAGCGGGCCACTCGTTGGCAAATAAATGGAAGAAATTTTAACATTCATTGTGGCTGCGGTAGAAATGAAAATTATGCCTTTTGCTTAATAGAGCCAATAACCTGTTAAACAGTTTTTTGTTTACTCAGAGTTAGTTTACTCAAGAGTCTAGATCATTAATGTGAATTTAACTGGATCAACCTAAAACATACAGTTTTTAAGCATGATTTTAAAAAGATTGGGGGGGGGGGGGGGGGATGTACATTTATTATCCATATGTCAGTTTTTTTTGTTTTTGTTTTTTTTTTCGGTCTGAAATTTGTTAAAAATAATTTAACAAGCAGTTATGAAGATTTCTGTCTCTCTCCATTCAAGTAGATAGGAGCCAGGTTGACTACAAAAAATAATAATAATAAAAAATAAATAAATAAATAAATAAAAACTATAATAGTTTTACTAAATATAACACTGATACAAGCTGTACTTGCCTTTTGCACAGATAGAAAATAGCTGTCCAGGAGTATTTTAAGGCTGCAGCATAGTGAACTCATTTGCCTTGAAGGGCATGTATTAATTTATTTTTCCCCCTTTTGAGTTCATTTTTCAACTAAAGAAAACTAATTTATGCTTATAATGTTTTTATTAATATTATATGCAGATTAAAAATATATGCAGTAGGTACTGTATGTGTTTCAAGTCCTTTTACATTTACCCACAATACTGTAAGCCATTGCATTTAAAAAAAAAAAAAAAAAAGGATTGGGTTTAATTAAATTTATCTTTAATTTTGCTCAAAAGCTGTAGTTTTTTTAAGCCTGTCTAGATAATTTCTCAAATATATAATGTGGCTGATTCATGGTTACAGTCTGAGTCACACAGAATTGTCTACATTGTAAAGAGGTCTGCCATCTATCTGTAGCTCAGTTGCCAAGCCAACAATTTCTGTTTCTCTACAGGATTGTGTAGGGATGCATGATGTCTGTGTAAAATATCTGCCTTGAAGTGAACTGGAACAGAAGCAGCCCGATTGCTGTGTCAGATATAGAGACATTCTGCCAGGCTTCTATGAAACAGAATGCACAAGTAATGGAGAAATCCAGTTTCTTTGTGAGGAGAAATTTCAGCTCATCATTTTTATTGCTGATCAAGTGGACATTAAAAGGGTATGGAGACATCACTGTCAAAACCTCGAAACTGACCCAACCTTCCCCTGATAGTGACATATTTAAACTAAAATGGTTGCAATTCATGAACCCCTTGGACTACAGGCATAATTCTGGTTTCTTTTGAAAGTAGCCACTTGGTTTGTCATCAATTTGTAGTCATAGCTTTTTTCTTTTCTGTCTTCAGATAAGACCAAGATTTCTGAATGTCCCTCATACTTAGATATTATTTAGAGGATTTTGCATTGACTATACTCTAGAAGTTCCTTTCCATTGGGAACGCACTCGGGCAGCTGTTTTCAGTCATGCAAATATAACTTCTATCTTAATGAATGGGGTAGAACCAAAAACTATATGTCAAACTTGCACTTCAGTAGCATATTTTGGTCACACTTTAGTTTGGGGACAAATTCTCTCTATTAACTAACTATTAACTACTTTTGCCTCAATAAACACTCTAATTTGCTGCTTATTAACAGTTAGTAAGCTATTTGTTATGTTTAGATATAGAGTGGGATTAAGGGATCTAAAATATGGTCATGCAGAATAAGCCATTAATGTACTAATAAACAGCCAATATGCTAATATGCATACTAATAACCAACTAGTCAGTAGTGAGAACTGATCCCTAAACTTATCCATATTTCAAATTAGCAATGGAATGAATGCTATCAAAAATGTTGTTTCTTACTCTCAAAAACACAAACAATATTTCATGTTGGTCTAGCTAATGCACATGTGCAATATAGAGCAAAGGCTGAATGCAATTTTCACATAAAAGTGATTTTGTCAATTGGCAGTTGACTTTTTTTAATCGGAAGTAGAATTTAGTTGAATAGAGCCATAATATCGGGCATTCCGGTTTTTCTCGTTCATTGTAATGCCATGGTTCCATCTCGGCTCTATATAGTCTTGAATATAGTTAAAGCTATTATAATTAATTTGACTTTGCAAATGAATCAGAAATGGCATCATTGAGTGATGTTTTTGATTTATAGTAATTGCTGTTAATCTTACTGCTGTGAACTAGGAGTTTGGTCACATGTAACAAAGAAAAGGCTGGGAAAGGTAGAGTTAAGTGGCATCATTAGCTCTAGCACACATCTCAACCTGACAATCAACCACCATTGTTCTCTCCAACACTTTCCTTAGGCCACCATTTTAGCCGCTGCTTTGACCCCATGACATTGCTTTCTCTCCAGCAAGAGTGTCCATTATTGAGCTTGCCCTCTACACAAACCCACTCAAACAAACCCTCATATCACACAGTCATTGGATGTCTGTTTCTGCTGTTCACACGGAGGGTGAGGAGGGGTATAATTCAGGTTTTACCTGTCAGGGAGGGAAAAAAATGAAGGCTCTCTGGGCCTTTTAGGGTGGAAAAAGTGAACAGCATTATTTATGTCTGAGATAGCTGAAGTGACATGAGTCTTTTTCGGTGACAGGCTTCGTCACGGGTCTTTTTGGCTGCTATTTTAGATCCACGTTGGAAGCTAGAAGCATTTGTGCAGTATATTTTATATTAAGTCTTATTTTGCTTGTAGTGGAATCCAGTTTTTGCAGAAATGAACACACTGAAAATGAATAGACTGAAATGAGCTTGAAAATGGTTTTATTAAATTTACTGTTGAAATGTTTGAGGTTAGCCAGCATCTCTGAGGATGTGCAGTCAAAATACTTACTAACCTTCACAGAAATGTACTAATCTTTTTAAATTATCCCATAAAACAATTACTAGGACATGCAGCACCAAATTTATGTTGTGAATCTGAGGCACTAGACATTTAATAAAGAGCATTGGGGTTGGAGGGATCTGATTAGCATAAATATGTTAGCAAGGATCAGCAAATTTAGGTTTAAATGAAATGCGTAGTGACGTTTGGGCTTATACAGTGACGATTAGATAATAAAGAGTTGAGGAAAGTTGTTCATAAAATACAAAACAATTTTAATGATGTTCTTGTGACAATTTCATCTCTCTCTCTCTCTCTCTCTTTTTTCTTTTTCCTAGAGATCCAAGACTTGTGTTTTTATTCTTCAGGCATTTCAGAGTTAATAATGAATGTTGGAATGGACTTTATGTCAGACCAGATACCACAAAAGGAATCTTTTTCTGTAACTGTTCTTTTAAATATTATAAATGGAAGTTTGGAAGCGATCCCAAATGTCACATTCGTAAATAATACATGTAAACTTAGAAAGCAAATATGCCCAGAATAAGATGCTGAGGATGGGAATCAGGCAAAACTGGCACAATGGGAACAAAATGGGAAACATTGGTGAAGCAAATGTGTGCTGAATGAAAAGACAAGTTGGCTACTGACACTAGTTGAAAAGGACGTATATTTCCTTTCCTGTGTACAGCTTCATCCACACATCTAAGGGTTTCCCAGGAGATTTCAAAACCCTTTCCTTGGCCTTTAATGAGTACACCATCACTGTAGCACCCAAGCTGTCACCATTTCTTGCACAGTTTGAATACAGATGCATTCAAAGGCACAAAACATTGCTGGAACTGAATATTATGAGTTGGAAGTTTGTGAGGTTCAGCATTGTCTAACTAATCAAATTTTGTAGTAAATTAGTATATTGAAGAAATTCATGTATTATAAAAATTGAATTTTATAAATAACAAATTTAAATGGCATTAAATGTTATGTTATGTGTGAAATGTTAATATATATATATATATATATATATATATATATATATACACACACACAGTATCTCACAAAAGTGAGTACACCCCTCACATTTCAGCAACCATTTTAGTATATCTTCTCAAGGGACAATATTGCACAAATGAAACTGGGATATATATTAGAGTAGTCAATGTGCAGCTTGTATATATGTACAAATTTACAGTCCTCTAAAAATAACTCAACATATAACCATTGTTGTCCAAATAACTGGCAACAAAAATGAGTACACCCTAAGTGAACATGTCAAAACTGTGTCCAAAGTGTCAACATTTTGTAGGGGCACCATTGTTATCTAGCACTGCCTTAATCCTCCTGGGCATGGAGTTCACCAGAGCTGCACAGGTTGTTGCTGGCATCCTCTTCCACTCCTCCATAATGACATCACGGAGCTGCTGGATGTTAGACACATGGTGCTTCTCCACCTTCCGCTTGAGGATGCCCCACATGTGCTCAATAGGGTTCAGGTCTGGAGACAGAATTGGCCACTCCATCACCATCACCGTCAAACTTCAGCTTCATCATCACATCTTGGCGGTGTGTTTGGGGTCGTTATTATGTTGGAAACCTGCCATTTGACCCAGTTTCTGAAGGGAGGGCATCATGTTCTGCTTCAGAATGTCACAGTACATGTTGGAATCCATGTTTCCCTCAATGAACCGCAGCTCCCCAATACCAGCAGCACTCATGCAGCCCAGACCATGATGCTACCACCACCATGATTGACTGTAGGCAAGGCCAACAATTTTCTTGGTATTCTTCACTACAGAGTGTCGCGACACATGCTGGACACATCTGAGCCAAACAAGTTTATCTGAGTCTCATCAGACCACAGGACATGGTTCCAGTAATTTATGCTCTTGGACAGGCTGTCTTCAGCAAACTGTTTGCAGGCTTTTTTGTGAGTCAGCTTCAGAAGGGGCTTCACTCTGTGATGACAGCCATGCAAACTGACTTGTTGCAGTGTGCAGCGTATGGTCTGAGCACTGACAAGCTGACCTTCCACTTCTGCAACCTCTGAAGCAATGCTGGCAGCACTCATGCATCTGTTGTTTGAAGTCATCTTCTGCACCTGATGCACAGCATGAGGACCTAACTTCTATGATCGACCCTTGCGAGGCCTGTTCCGAGTGGAACCCGTCTTGGAAAACCTCTGTATGACCCTGGCCACTGTACTGTAACTCAGTTTCAGACTGTTCCTGAACTTCTTATAGCCTAGGCCATCTTTGTGGAAACCAACAGTTCTAATTCTCAAATCCTCAGAGAGTTCTGTGCCATGAGGTGCCATGTTGAACATCCAGTGGTCAGTATGAGAAAATTGTACTCAAAGCACTAAATTTTAACTGCTCTAAAACAAGATACACAAATTTGTATGGTCCTGTCAAGCAGACAAAAACACGAACATGATGAATAGGACATGTGGCTTTGCATGGTTAAATGGAGTATAGCTGTTATCACTTAGGGTGTACTCACTTTTGTTGCCAACTTTTTTGACAATAATGGCCGTATGTTGAGTTATTTTCAGAGGGCAGTAAATCTTCACTGCTATACAAGTTGCATATTAACTACTCTAAAATATATCCAAGTTTCATTTCTATAGTATTGTCCCTTGAGAAGATATACTAAAATGGTTGCTGAAATGTGAGGGGTGTACTCACTTTTGTGAGATACTGTATGTATACACACACACACACACACACACACACACACACACACACGCACATGCTGCAGTTTCACTATTGTTATTCATTACATTACTCTCCCCATCTATCAAATAATATATAAGCCAGCAATATATCTTGTACCTCTAATTTATACACAATGATTTATGGCATTTCATAATTCACTCATATTTCAAAAACAGCGATGCTTTGTCTCTGACTGTGTTGTGTTCTGTGAGTATTATTGTGATCTTCCGTGGTGTGAATGCATTGCGATTTACAGATTCATTTGCCAACATAATGAATGAATTAAATTTCAAAGCTCTTTATGTCAGTCAGTTATGAATCATTTTTCAGTGTACCTCTACATCTCTAACAAGGGAACTAGATTTCTTCACATGCATCTGCTGTTTTTCTGTGTATAAGATGCTATACTTGCAATTATGTGCTATAATTATGATGAACCTGCGTGTCTGGAAACTATCCATTTTAACAACGTGCTGCTAACAACCTTGTTAACTGGCTGCATGAATAAGGTCACATGTCAAGTAATGAGGCCAGCCACTACGATGCACTGTAATTAGATACCATTTATTGCAAATAGCTATTTTTCAATTTATGCCTCATCATTGTTTGTATAATGTTTTTATTACTTTTTCTAGTTTGATTAACAGAATCTTTGTTTGTATGCATTTGAATCTTTGAAAACTTGAGTAGCAGTTGTCCTAAAATATTTGAGTCCAGTTTTGTCTTACCTCAGGCTGTTAAAGATGGATAATTTGAAATGGGCTGTTGTGCGAGTGTTCATGGTGTGTGAAAATCAAAAGCTAGCGGGATCAATACTGAGCCCCGAGGTTCAAGACTGTGTGAAATCAATTCAGCCAATTGCCATTCAGCATGACAGAGCCTTTATGACCCCTAACCCTCACATGCTCCATACGTGCACCGTTTCGACATATCATGTTTGTGCATATGGTCTTCTTATTTTAATGCAACTTCCTATCTCACTTTATTTCCCCTATAGTTGATGCCAGGTCAAAGTTTACTGCTCTCCAGAGGTCTTCCGCAGCAGATACTTTTATGTTCTCCACTCTTCTACCTGCAGAAGCAGATAGAGCTAATTGATCGAATCGTTTGCGGCATCAGATGTGCCATACCCTCCTTCCGCACTCACTGTTTATAAAGCTTTTAAAAAGTGGCGATTGACTCACATGATGGATTCAAATGAAGCATTCAGCCCTCGTTTTGCTCTTCCACCTGTTTATTAGAGTCTAACCGGACCCATATAACAGTAAAGCTAATATTGATTTTATTGAAAAACACTCATTGGTTCGTTGTCACACTTAATGGCTGTGTCAAAACATTTCAGACTTCCTGATAGCACACTTTTCCTTTCGAATCTGACCTCAGGGCTCAAAAACATATCTTTTAAGAGCTCTTTAAATGGTTTTAATCTTTTGTCAATAGGTCTAAGCTGTTATATCTAAAACAGATGATATTACATTAAAAACGGTGTCAATAGGCTTTGGAGCAATGTTTTTTTTTTTAAATAGCTGCTTTTTGTAGCCTCCACACTCACATGTAGCACATGTTTCTGGAGGTTATACGGATTTTTTTTTTCCCCTTTTCAGACTACAAAACAAACTTGGGTTTCTTTTTCACTTTGTCCTTTTCTTTTGCTCAAAGCATGTAAGTGAGATCCTAAAAAGCACTTTAGGTAATTACAAATAGAAGCCAAGCTTTAGGCCCATGGGAAGAAAACTTCTCACACTCAGCCCTGTGTAATGATTCTTTCGTTCGTTCATCATTTTCTTATCTCACTGAGCTTCTAGACCTGCGGCAATAACTGTACCAGCCCAGCCCTTGCTAGGAAATCAAGGGCTTCATAATTCAAAAACGATGTGCTTTTTTTCTAGTTTAGCTAATCATTTATGGATTTAATAGTGACTGAATTTGCTCTAGTTTTCATATGGTCTTGTAAAAGGTGGGAAAAAGCCTTAGTTTAAATACATGCCAGTAGACGAAGCATTTATGTTAACTGTCCCCGCGGTAAGAGCGCGGACAGCTCTAAAGTCCCTGGAGAACGGCGGGGCCTGTTGATAATTGTGGTATCCTGGGTTTATGCAGATTAGCTAAGTGACTTTTTCTCCATTAGGACTGTGAATCCAAATAATGACATAAATATGGAAAGATGCAAACAGACAAACTGAATTGTCAGAGTTTTAACCTCCTGCATGGCCCTTGGGGATAAACCCCTTCTGTACTGTACACCTGAGAGTGCCAAAAGCAGTTTAATTCAGCATTTCGCAACCACCCACATTATACTGTAGCATTTCAAATGATCTCAGCATATGGAGCAACACTTTATAAGATTAGCTCATTCAGTCGTACTTATCACCACCCACATGCATAGTAATGATTACATACATATTAACTTCACCCAAAACATCAGTTATAGCCCATTATTTTTGACCTCAGATATGGAATCATTAGCAGCCTGAAGGCTCTAACTTGATATTGTTATGCTAACTTCACATTTAGATCTGACGTGCACGTCCCTGATTTTAGTGAAATGAAACTAATCAGATTTCTGGAGGAGATTTCCTGCTGCGTGAACCCGCTGATTTCATCGGCAGATAAACTGCAGAAGCTGTAATATCAGAAGAGTTTGGGCATCTTAATCACAGCCCCCCTCTGCTGCTTCCCACACAGCGGGAAACTCCTACTGGAAATAACGGTCCAAAGTGGATAAAAAAAAATAATAATTTGAGTAAAATGCTCTTATCTTTTTCTTAAAAATGGTAATAAGGATTTCAAGGAACTCGAAAAAACATCTTTTAATTGTGCAAATTAAAACAAGACGCATTTAACTTGAAGTGTATTGTTCGAGTGCTCTTTTCTGTTATCAGGGCTACGGAGGCAATCTTTCTCGGCTGTAATGAAACAATGATATCGAGAGAACAGAACCCTTCGCGTCTTCCTCAGGAAGACATGTTGTTTAGGGAACCTTGACTGGTGGTTCACCTCATGGAGTGACTGAGATACTGCCTGTTTCTGTGCCCATTATCTTCCCTGATTGATAATCATGGCATGAGGAGGGACATAAACCCATAAATGAGGCTTAGCACTGTTAAGAATGTCAGCTCTCGACGTGACCTTGAGCTGAGAAAGGAGATTTCGCACAATTCTGATGTTTGATGAATACGGTATAGCAGAGGTCGCCAGAGATGCAAATGGGGTCATGAGCGATTTATATGAAGTGTGACAGAATTCATGGTATATGGTAATTTATTTTTAAGCAGAATTTTTACAACTGTAAAAGTTCATTTAAAAAGTTCATTGAAATTTTGTTCTTCAAACCTTGTCTTTAAATTTATCTCTGTTCACAGCTTGAAATACGTTTCCTGTGAAGACGCACTACAATTTTTGCAATAAATGCAAAAATTAATTGAGATTTATCTATATTTGAAAAATGTTTATATATTGATTGATTGTTCTTTTTAGCATTTTTTTAGTTTGTAATTTAAAATAACCATTTTCTATTTCATACACTTTAAAATATAATGGACACACTTAATTTTAAGGTTCAATTCTCGCTATTAACAAACCATTAACTATGACTTTTGCCTTAAACTTCTAATTTGCAGCTTATTAATAGTCAGTAAGGTAGTTGTTAAGTTTAGGTATTGGGTAGGATGTAGAATATGGTCATGCAAATTATGTGCTTTATAAGTACCAATTTTAGCCAATATGTTAATAATAGTCATGCTAATAAGAAACTAGTTAATAGTGAGAATTCGTCCCTATACTAAAGAGTTACCAATATCATTATTCCCATCCTTCATATTCATAATTCTTGTTGTCAGTGTTGTAAAAGGTTGTGGTATGTAATGATTTTTTTTTATGCATAGGAAGTATTTAGTTAGGAAGTTTATTTGTTTTTTGCAGCAGTGTAAATATCTTTACTGTTACTTTTGATTAATTTAATGCATACTTGCTAGATAAAAGTATTAATTTCTTTCGGCTAGCGCAGACGTTTTGAATGGTAGTCTGTATATATGGTGCTTAAAATATTATGTTAAGTGTAGGTTATAATGGATTCAGAGGTGACCGGGATTCAAAGATGAACTCCATGTGTCAAACCCACAGCCTCAGTAGATGAATATGCAAATATGCAAGTGTCACTGACTGAGCGTCCTTAAACTGCTGCCACTTTCTGCCTCTATTTTCGCACTTATTTTCAGCGCTCTTGTTTATTCAGTAATAATGAAAAAAAAAAAAACTAAATAGCAAAATGTGTTGTTTTCCTCAAGAATGCCACCACTTAGAAGTGTGCAGCTTAATTCTTTTAGACAGATGCAGTGTTAAGTCTCAAAATGTTTCAGACACATTTAAAAGGTTGAGAACACTCGCAGTATAGCTCTTGACTCATTTACTTTTACATTTGCACTGTATACATAACCCTGAAACGGCATACAAGCACGCAGTCGCCTATGATGCATTGTGAGTTTGAATCTATCTGATGCGAACAGAGATTCAGATTACGCCTTTATTTGTCTTGCATCGAGCAACATAATGAAAGGAAGAATATCTTTTGGGGACTGTACATTTAAACTCATGCTCATGAATAATTCATTGTTTACAAGGTAGATTATGCCAAGCAGTCGGCTTCTCTGGCGATGGCTGTTAAAAATCTGACTGCGTTCCCTTTGATAATTTGTTGACATGCCCCCGCTGTTGTTTCGAAAATAAAAATGACCTCACTGGAAAAGTGAAGGTCAGGCAGAGCTTAATGAAGGCCCTGTTGTCCTTTCCCATTGATTTCTCCCCTAGCCTGGCTACACACAGTCTGACTGGCTCAGAGTTGCCATGGTAAAGGTCTTTTGGCAGAGGATGTGTTTCCTGGATGGAGTGCCTTGTGGAATTTGTAAATGCGTGGCACCTTCGAGCATCATTATCCCCTCCCCCCTCGAATTCAGCTGGCCGGCCGCACATCGGCACAAACTGGATCCTCAAGCGTTTGTCCGCGAACCCCATTTGATGTACTTTTTCATTGGATACGCAGATCAATATGAATGAAAAGTGAAGCAGAACAAATAGTTTGGCTCTCGCACTGACATTCACTGGTGTTATATGGGTGAATCTTGCTGCCGAATGACATTCTCAAGACATTTATGTAATAGGTGTCAGGTGATATTAATGTTAATCACGGTTTTCTGATCAAAACTGAGACAGCTGACATTTTGATCAAAATGCCATGTAGTATATGTCAATTTGAGAATTAAACAGTTCACTGGCCGTCTTGGGTTGTAAAGCTCAAAAACAGGAGCGCACGACCGTTGCATGTGTTTGTGTTAGACGCAAGGTTTAGCATGCACAATTTTTATCCTTTCACAAGTGTCAGAGAAGCATTTATATGGATCATATCTAATCTCAGAGGATTTTCGCAGCCTAGAGTGACTTATAACAAGATTTCCTGTGAAATCCAACTAGGAGAATGTCACATTACTGTGCACATTGACCTCAACATGAAAATGCCACTTTACTTACATGGCCTAATAACTTTTTTGTGCAAGTTAGGTGGATCGCTCTATGCTGTTGACGTAGTTCTTCTCTCTTAGCATGGTTTTAATTGACAGTAATGATCTCAGTGGCTCAGCAGACTTTCTTGAGTTTGGAAATTGTTAGGTTGTCTTTTCTATTATGCCACGGTAGGGTTGTCAAGGTAAAGAAACAGTCTTGGGTGTGTTGCGTGACAGCGAACAGTTGGAAAGATAATGAGACTGAAGCGGCTTGAACAGCTGTTGAGCAGCCGGTTAAAGCTTAAATTAAATGCAAGGTGATTCATTTTTGAGGGTTATACTGGAGCATCATTTATTCAGGCTCATTAATGGCACTCACAATTCTATGAGTAAATTCAAACAGGCTTTCTCTTGCGGCTTTATTTTACTAAATATATATATATATATATATATATATATATATATGTGTGTGTGTGTGTGTACTTGTTTATGCTACATTGTGGGGACATTGTGGGAAATGTCCCCACAAGGATAGTAAAACCTGAAATTTTTGACAGAGGGAAAACAAAAAATTAAAAATAGTAAATGATGTTTATCTGAAAGTGTAACTGTGCAAACGGGTTTTCTGTAAGGGGTAGGTTTAGGTGTAGGATTGGGTTAAGGGATAGAAAATGGCGTTTGGTCAGTATAAAAACAATAGAAGTCTATGGAAAGTCACCACAATTCACAGAAAGAAACGTGTGTGTGTGTGTTTAAAACGTGCGTGTGTGTGTATTGTTTTTTTTGTTTTTTGTTTTTAATTGGGTAAATGTATTTTTTATTTAAATGCACACACGTACACACACACACACTCATGCTCATATATATATATATATATATATATATATATGAGCAATATCACACAAGGTAATCACAGCGTGCCAATATACAGCATTTATCGCACGTCTACCAGTGTGATATTGCGTTTATACAACAGTTCGACGGCACGAGTGTGTAAATAAATTAGAAACAACAAGAGTGTCTTTAAAAGCCCTCTTTTGTGCAGAACTACTTCCGCCATGGATTTAAATCTAAAGTTGACAGTTTAACAGCTGAGCCCAAGCCTCCGTTACAAATTCCAAAATGTCACTTTAGAACTAGTAACGAAGGAACATTGAGTTGCTTCATTGAAAGCTTATTGTATTACTGTAGTAAAAGCTTGTTGTATTATGTAAAGTATTATGAGAGAGAGATGGACTGAGCGACTGTGATTACCTGCATCTTACATCTCAGTCTCCTAACGTTACTCACAATTAAACATAAGTTTCAATGTCCATTGAGTAAAGCGTTATCTTTGTCGTAACGTCAGTATCCTTTCATTGATTTCTGATGACAGAGCTGCTCAGTGCATTTGTTAGCTGCTTCAAGCTGTTGTTGAAAGTAAAAATGACTTCCGTTTAGAAAAGCGTTTATTTTTCATTATAAAAGTCTTTGCTGCAGTGCTGACTCATAAAAAACAGCCTGTTGTCGCCATCTAATGGCGGAACAATGTTACTAAAATCACCATCACGGAGTACTAAACAGGTAGGGCTGTTTAGGTGTTTGCCCAGTGTCATTGTAGGTTTTGGTTATTTTGCTGTTGTAAGACCTTTTGAAATAACCGAAATCATTTGGCAAAGTGATATGGAACAGTAAGCTACCTGGAACTACGTTTGCCGTGCGTTTCCCCGAAAATAATTACACACTTTAGATCGTTCATCAGCCAATCAGATTCAAGCATTCAGCAGCCCCGTAATATAAAAAAAATATATACATATACTTAAAAAAAATAAACAACAAAAAATAAGTTTTTAGCTGTATGGTTTTTGAAGATGCTTGAATAGGTTGTGCTCGAATATTTGCATTGAACAACATCATGTAGATGAATTGAGCTTACTCTGTGGCGTAGGTGCCTAGCGTCAAACAACTATTCTCCTTGACAGATTCATCAAACAAGATTGGCAGAACTCCCATCTAGAGTTCTGAAGACCATTGCTTCTATTCACCGGCTCCCTGTCACAGTTTTACGTATTGAAACTGGCGGAATCACAAAGGCTGAGGAGCTTTAATGAGCCAAAGTTCTCTGCTCGTTGAGGTGGCAGCTTGTGTCAGAAATGAAGCTCATAATAGCATGCCAGTCCAAGCTCCACTGAACATTTCCTACTGTTATGGTAATGGGTTACCGTTACCTCATTAAAGAGTTGGGGCCATTTTGCTCCGTTGTTATTTTTATCTTCCTTCCTCGTGTCTGTTTGAAATTATCTATGAATGACCGCAGCATTTAGCGGTTCAGTGTAGCATTCCCTCCTTTCAGATGTAAATACGTTTTGCTTCAGAAAACAAATTATGCAAGATTTTATTCTCTGACAGGCTTGAAGTGTTTTGTGCAGTTTTTCTTTTTGTGCATTTTGAACTGTCTGTGGAGAATCTATTGAAACACAGAGCTGTGGAAGCATCAAACACTCGAGTCAAGAAGTGAAGGCCTCTTGAGGTAAGAGGGAAGGTAAAGTGGCATCACTGGTCATTCCAATAATTCAAATTGGGCTATGCTTTATAGGGCATCCCAACATGAAAGCAGGTACACATCAGTGGAGAGATGCCGCTCCTGGGTTCTGAAGTTGTTTCTTTTATGGGTTCTGAAAGAAACTATCCTCAGGTAAAAGGAATGTTTTTTAAATGGTAACCAATTCAACTGCAAAGATAAAGAAGCCTTCAGACTGGACTCAAGAGATCTTCTATCGGGAGACCTGACCAAACCTTTCCTCTCCTTGGCTATTTTTCCTCCAGTTGAATTTGATTCAGGTGAACTTCTTTTTTTTTTTTTCTTTTTTTTTAACTGTCAGTCAGCATTTTCCTGGAAAATATGAGGCCAGTCACGCTAGGTAAAAAAGTTCGGCTTGAAATCCGTTTCAATAACCACTCATCTGAAAATATAGACACGTCTTTTTAAAGCCACTACAGCAATCAAATCAACGTCACTATTCATTCGGGGCAGCAGAATTGCTGTTGTTTTTGTTAGTAAGAATGAAGGACAGAGGGCAGCCATCATCATATTCCCTGTAATTGCTTTTTGACTGATGTGCAGCTGCCATTGAATTGAATCAGGCCAGATTACCAGCTGAGTTTCAGAGCCACTGTGGCTCTAAAGAAAGTGAATCAGTTGTAGAAGAACCCAGCCCTCGAACAATTTGTTAGATCCATTCTTTCAATAGAACTAATCTTCAGTCATGCTGGAGAGAAATGCAGTGGTGCCTCTTATTGTAAGATGTGCAATAACATTTTTTGGATTTTCAAATTATGTAGGATGAACTTGTGAAATCAGTTGTCTTGTGCTGAATTCCCATGTCGCTGCATCTGAAGATGTGTATCTGTGTATTTCTAACCTAACAAAACACCAGTTTAAAAACACACATGCCATGTTCAGTAGTACAAGTGCTTTGTTCAGTTCCTATTTGTAAGTGAGATATTAAAGGGATGAAAATTCTGCTCTTTACTCACACTTACGTCATTTCAAACCTGTATGACTATTTCTTCAGTGGAATGCAAAGATATTTTGAAGAACGCTGGGGTCCAAACAAATTTAGACCCATTTGATTTTCATTGTAAAAATTTTTTTAAAATCTTATGCATTCCACCAAAGAAAGAATGTTATACAGGTTTGGAATGACATGAAGGTGAGTAAATGATAGATTTTTCAGATTTACTTCATGCAACTATTTGTCAGCTTCTTTAAAAGCAAAGTATTTCAATATAGATCGTGGGCCAGATTTACTAACAGCGTCTTTTGGCATTAAAATAGTACTGTCAGGATTTACTAAAGGCGCGTGGTGAAGAATTAGCACTGAAAAGGCATGGAGACAGTTATTTTTGCGCCTGACCTTATTGAATGTACATTTGTAGGAGTTTCCCTTTCAGATGCAAAATTTATGGGAGGAGAGTATTAAAATTAATCATGCAACACGATTTCAAATCATTTGTATTTGCGCCATTATTTAACGCCCAAAAAAAGCATGTCTTAAAGCAGGCAGTAATTTGCACTGCTCTTGGTAGATTGTGCTGGTCATTATGGAAACGATCTGGCTGCGTCTGTGTTCTTTAATGTGTGCATTGTCAGTAAATCACACGCAGTATTTTCCCCTCCCATCGGCACTTTTATGGAATTGCACTAATTTGCCCTATTTAGTAAATCTGGCCCTATAGATTTAGTGTGACCAGAACCACAACAAGGTGTACTATTAGTCGTAGTATGTGAAATTGGGAATTGTTCAGTATACAAGTTCCAAAATGGATCACTATCAGAGCATTAAACATAGAGGTGTAGTGAGAAATGCTGTTCATAAACAATATGTTGCGGCCTAATTTTGAGGCCTGCAGCTTGAAAGAGATGGAGAGACTGAGAAAGACAGAGAGGGAGAGACCGGGAGCAAGATGAAACCGTTTGACATTTATAATTCTGTCCCTTGATAGTGAATTTGCTTGGCGGGGATTTGTGTGTATGTGTGTGTGTGTGTGAGAGAGTGTGTAGTAATGTGGCGGTGGGGCATGGCAAGGACAGAGAGCAGTGGTGCATAGAATTATCACTTGCATTCCTGCCTCAACATTTTGGAATTGGAGCATTTTGGATCATAATCATTTTGATATGTTCATAAATCATGTAGCTTGGGAAATCAGGAATTTAGAAGGGAAATGTGTGGCCCAGTTCTGAGTAATACCTGAAGGATTCTCACAGCTGCTTGATATTCTGTTAGTCTTATAGTCATGTTTTTCTTGTAAATATCATTGGACGTCACTGCAGGGCCGTTGTACTAACAAAAGAGAATGGGAAAATGTTCTTCTGATGTTTCTGAAACTGAAATTGCCCTGATTATTCCTGCCTGGCTGTTCAGTAAAATTAATTGTCATCACATTCATGTCACTATAATGAATCACTGTGAGTTCATGCATTTCACGTGTACTTACTAATCATTATATTTATTAGACAATCATGTAATTTAGACATTTAATGACTGTATTGCACCTCATTCCATACTCCATCTCTGTCTCCACCCCCCTCTCTCATTAGAGCCCATTTTGTGTGACGTTGGAGAGTTTCTGTGCGGTGACCAGCTGACCTGTGTGTCCGAGAGCTGGCTTTGTGATGGGGAACCAGACTGTCCAGATGGTTCTGATGAGGTTCTGGACAAATGTAAGTAACCATTACACCAAC